>WNGS01164437.1:13589970-13628756 GCA_020271785.1 Procambarus virginalis
TCACCCTTTTCCTTCCACCTCCTGTCACATCTCCTTCTCCTTCCACCTCCTGTCCCATCGCCCTTCTCCTCACCACCTCCTGTCCCATCGCCCTTCTCCTCCCACCTCCTGTCCCGTCGCCCTTCTCCTCCCACCTCCTGTCCCGTCGCCCTTCTCCTCCCACCTCCTGTCCCATCGCCCTTCTCCTCCCATCTCCTGTCCCGTCGCCCCTTCTCCTCCCACCTCCTGTCCCGTCGCCCTTCTCCTCCCACCTCCTGTCCCGTCGCCCTTCTCCTCCCACCTCCGTCCCGTCGCCCTTCTCCTCCCACCTCCTGTCCGTCGCCCTTCTCCTATCCGTCTTGATGCACTCCTACCAAATTATTCTTTCTTGTTGCTTCTGTTTTAATTATATTTCCACTTTTCCCTTACCGTCCTTCCTTCCCAGCGTTCTCCACTCTCACACCCTCCCTTACCCCTCACAACCCTCCCTTACCCTTACACCCTCCCTTACCCCTCACACCCTCCCTTACCCCCTCACAACCTCCCTTACCCATCACACCCTCCCTTACCCCTTACCCTTCACACCCTTCCTTATCCCTCACCATTACACCCCCTTAGCCCTTACACCCCTCACTTTTACACCCTTCCCGTTACAACCCCTTAGCCCTCATACCCTCACTCCATCACATCCGCACCCCTCACTCTTACTCCTTCATACCCCTCACTCCTCACCCCTCTCCCTTCCCTACGTAGACCATTCATGGGGAGAAGCCTCTTAACCCGCCGACCACCGTGTAATTAGAGGCGACGCTGCAACAAGGTAAACACTAACCACTTTTATGATATATTTATTTTTGCTCTGAACCCTAGGGTCATAGACCTTGTCGGGTACCGGACACCCCACCCAGGGCTGTCGGTAGGGTTTGATCCCAAGGGTGTACCCGACCTGGAGTGTACCCAAACATGGCATGTACCCAACCTTCATGACCTTTTACCTTCAACCCAACCCAACCATTGAATCTTGTACCTTCATCCTTCACTTCAATCACGGAAGGATAGACTGGGAGAACAAGGAACCGCACGGAGGAGAGGATACATGGAGAGCCAAACTAGTGGAGATAGCGACAAGAAACTTTCTTAGCCAACATGTCAGGGAACCCACTAGGATGAGGGGAAATGATGAACCAACGAGACTCGACCAAGTCTTCATTTTGAATGACTCCGATATAAGGGAAATTGAATTCGAGGCCCCAGTAGGAATGTGCGATCACAGTGTACTGACGTTTGAGTATCTGGTCGAAGAAGGGCTAAAGAACTCGAGAAAGGGAACTGAAAGTAAAAGGCTAGCATTCCGTAAGGGAAATTACGAGGAGATAAGAAAATTCCTAACGGATATAACATGGGAATCAGAGCTAAGGGGAAAAACGGACCAAGACATAATGGAATACATCACGCAGAAGTGCAAGGAGGCAGTAGAAAAGTTTATCTCGGCCCAAAAGATAAAAACTGAAATGCAGATGAGAAGCCCATGGTTTAATCAGAGATGTAAGCTAGCTAAGCAACAAAGTAAAAGAGCATGGAGAAACTACAGAAATAACAGGACACTTGAGAGCAGAGAAGGTTACCAGAGAGCCAGGAATGAATACGTTAGGGTGAGAAGAGAGGCAGAAGGGCAATATGAAAACGACATAGCAAGCAAGGCTAAGACCCAACCCAAATTGCTGCACAGCCACATCAGGAGAAAGACAACAGTGAAGGAACAGGTAATGAAAGTGAGGATAGGGGCAGACAGATTCACTACAATCGACAAAGAAGTGTGCGAGGAACTCAATATGAAATTCCAGGAAGTCTTCACATTAGAGCAAGGAGAAGTTCCAGAGATAAGAGATGGAATAATTAACCAGACACCACTAGAGGAATTTGAGATTACCAGTGGAGATGTAAGGAAACTTTTGCTAGAGTTGGATGTGACAAAGGCTATAGGCCCGGATGGAATATCACCATGGATACTAAAGAAAGGAGCAGAAGCACTGTGCCTGCCACTCTCCATGGTGTATGACAAATCACTGGTAACAGGTGAACTGCCAGAAATTTGGAAAGCGGCAAACGTAGTCCGGATATACAAAAAGGGGGATAGACAGGAGGCACTGAACTACAGGCCAGTGTCCCTAACTTGCATACCATGCAAGCTAATGGAGAAAATTGTGCGAAAAAAATCTAGTCACACACATCTGGAGCGAAGGAACTTTGTGTCACAACACCAACATGGTTTCAGGGATGGCAAGTGACGCCTCACAGGATTAATTGGATTCTACGATCAGGCAACAAGAATCAGACAAGAAAGAGAGGGGTGGGCAGACTGCATATTTTTGGATTGCTAGAAAGCCTTTGACACAGTGCCCACCAGAGACTAGTGAGAAAGCTGGAGATGCAGGCAGGAGTGAAAGGGAAGGCACTTCATTGGAAAAGGGAGTACATAAGTAACAGAAGGCAGCGAGTCACAGTGCGGGGTGAGGTCTCAGATTGGCGAGACGTCACCAGTGGGGTCCCGCAGGGTTCAGTCCTTGGACCCATACAGTTTCTTATATATGTAAATGATCTCCCAGATGGTACAGAATCATTCCTCTCATTGTTTGCTGATGATGCAAAAATTATGAGGAGGATTAAGACGGAGGAAGACAGTATGAGACTACAAGATGACCTAGACAGACTGCATGAATGGGCCAACAAATGGCTACTAAAATTCAACCCAAGTAAATGTAAGGTAATGAAACTAGGCAGTGGAAACAGGAAGCCAGACACAGAATACAGAATGGGAGATGAAGTCCTTCATGAAACGGACAGAGAAGGATCTTTTTTTTTTTTTTTTTTTTTTTTTGAGATATATACAAGAGTTGTAACATTCTTGTACAGCCACTAGTACGCGTAGCGTTTCGGGCAGGTCCCTGGAATACGATCCCCAGCCGCGAAGAATCGTTTTTTCATCCAAGTACACATTTTACTGTTGCGTTAAACAGAGGCTACAGTTAAGGAATTGCGCCCAGTAAATCCTCCCCGGCCAGGATACGAACCCATGACATAGCGCTCGCGGAACGCCAGGCGAGTGTCTTACCACTACACCACGGAGACTGATCTAGGAGTTGATATCACACCAAACCTGTCTCCTGAAGCCCACATCAAAAGAATAACATCTGCGGCGTATGCGAGGGTGGCTAACATCAGAACTGCCTTCAGGAACCTGTGTAATGAATCATTTAGAACCTTGTACACCACATATGTAAGACCAATCCTGGAGTATGCGGCCCCAGCATGAAGCCCGTTCCTTGTCAAGCACAAGGCGAAGCTTGAAAAAGTTCAAAGATTTGCCACTAGGCTAATCCCAGAACTAAGAGGCATGAGTTACGAAGGCTGCGAAAAATGCACCTCACAACACTAGAAGACAGAAGAGTAAGGGGAGACATGATCACTACCTACAAAATTCTCAGAGGACTTGACAGGGTAGATAACGATAAACTGTTTAACACGGGTGGTACGCAAACAAGGGGACACATGTGGAAACTGAGTACCTAAATGAGCCACAGGGACGTTAGAAAGAACTTTTTCAGTGTCAGAGTAGTTAACATATGGAATGCATTAGGCAGTGATGCGGTGGAGGCTGACTCCATACACAGTTTCATATGTAGATATGATAGAGCCTAGTAGGCTCAGGAATCTGTACATCAGTTGATTGACAGTTGAGAGGCGGGACCAAAGAGCCAGAGCTCAACCCCCGCAAGCACAATTAGGTGAGGAGTACCTGGAATATACCCAAACACAGAGTGTACTGTTATGATCGCCGTCTAATAAGTCCTTTCCAGGCTCAAGAGTCACTTTTCCCCGCCTAGAAAGATCGCAGACGGCCCATGCTGTAATGTAAGTTAAAGGCAATGTAAGAGTTACGACTCTTATTCACAATCTTGCGTAATATTTAGCTGTGAAGGGGCAAATTGTGGCAGATTGCAAAACAAAAAGGAGCCTGGGAGGACAGCAACGCATCCTGGACTTAAGGAAACGCGACGACAAGTTCCTCAGGCGCTCACAACTGGAAAGGCGAGGGGTGGTGGCTCACTTACTCAACCAATCAAACGACGAGCTTTCTGTGACATATCGGTGAGCACCAGGCTGGGTCCAGGGAGCAAAGACCTGCTCACTGTTCAGCTAGACTCTGGGCGTGGGGGTCATGCACACCTTGGCACTTTTGCGGAAATCCGACAGATTTGGATCTTAAGTGGCTGAGTTGAGCCCAGAGGATTGGCGACAAGACAGTCCACACCTGAGACGCCAAGGGGGGACCTTTTGAAAGAAGGTCGAAGAGAGTATCGAAGAGTATCTTGTCGTCGAAGGGATCAGCTGAGAGCACAAGGAACTCGACAGCACTCCGGGTTCATTGAGGGGAGAGTTGTAAGTGCCCTCATTGACCTAGGTAGGTCAACGTGAATGGACTAACCGTGGAAGCCTGGTGATAGTCCCGATCAGTGAGTGCCGGAGGTCGTCACGACCGGGTGTGTTACTCCACAAGGAGTAGCCATCGAAGAGGCTGGTGGAGACACGACCATGGTCATGATAAGAAAGTACTCCTTAGATTTTCGCCTGTGAAGAGGTAAGGTAAATTTTAACTGCGACCCTGGAAAGGGAGTGTCGCATTTAACTGTGCCAACAAAGAGGCTGTTGTGAGAAATTAGTGTCGTTGGCTAGCTTATCAATGACAGTGAATACGGTAAACAGACTGTGATGTCGCTCTGTATCGAAATTGATCCATCTAGTGAAGTCGGTTATTGTAATATGTGCGTCCATTGCAGAAAATCAGTGCACTGGTCATTGGCGCAAGGCTAGATTCATAAAGCAGTTACGCAAGCACATAATAACCTGTACATCTTTTCTCAATCTTTGGCGGCTTTGTTTACAATTATTAAACAGTTACTGAGCTCCGAAGCACCAGGAGGCTGTTTATAACGATAATAACAGATGATTGGGAATTGTTCATGCATGTAAACTGTTTAATAAATGTAACCAAAGCCGTCAAAGATTGAGGAAAGATGAACACGTTCGTAAGTATTTGCGTAACTGCTTCGTGAATCTGGCCCTAGAGAGGGTAAATCTCGCGGAGCGGGTACCCAACCACTTGGGCTAGACGGTAGAGCGACAGTCTCGCTTCATGCAGGTCGGCGTTCAATCCCCGACCGTCCAAGTGGTTGGGCACCATTCCTTTCCCCCCGGCCCATCCCAAATCCTAATCCTGACCCCTTCCCAGTGCTATATAGTCGTAATGGCTTGGCGCTCTCTCCTGATAGTTCCCTTCCCTTCGCGGAGCTGGCCCCCCCCCCCCCCCGCCTCCCAGGACGCGTTTCCATAGTGCGTCAGAAGGTTCGGCGGACTTCTGTGGATGTCTGTGACATCCAAAGAAGGAAGAGGAGGAGCGATGATACATATGACACCAGGAGACAGCCGAGGATGTTGTGACAGCTATTCAGTGAGCTGGCGACACATGGGAGCTACAGGCCACTGAAAATATTATTCGTTTCTAGCTAAGTACTCTGCCCTTCTCCCCCACCCCCACCCCTGAAAAAACACTTGGGGGTGGATGGTAGAGCGACGGTCTCGCTTCATGCAAGTCGGCGTTCAATCCCCGACCGTCCAATTGGTTGGGCACCATTCCTACCCCCCCCCCCCCCCACCCACCCTTGTGTTGATCAGGAATTCCCAAGGGAACCGATAGGAATTTTACTATTATATACATATGAATTCATGTGAAAATATGCATCTAGACAATACATGTAAATGATTAAGACAATTATTATACGTTCGTGAGCTTTGAGTGGTTAAGTATTTTAGCATGATAAGTAAAGCTTTTGTTGAATGATCAGTATCATCACTGGATATTTCAGTCTTGACCAAGTTTAATTTTAAGTTCTACTATTTTACTTTATCTTTACCCGAGTTTTATAGTTATGTTATTTCAAATTGAGTAGAGTAACGTTAGTACTGAAGGTCCTGAGCGGCAGTTGACTGTAAATTTGATTGAAGCTGTCCCAGTCTAGTTATTATTATTTTTGTATTTCTCTTTTATCAATAATTTATTTTAGTTTAAACAATTTTTTTTTTATTTTATATATGTATACGCAAGAGAGTAAAGTACTAGCCACTGAGTACAAGAAGAATAATAATTAAATGAAATCGGAGCATGTAGATCATGTGCGAGAGGTCTACTCCAACAACCCATCCTCTTACAAATTACGTCGCTTTTCGCCCGTATGCGTTATGGCCAAATATCGACGTAATTCAGAATAGAAATTTATTTTCCAATCAAATTTTTAGATTTTTTCCCCCAAACAGCAAGTTAAGAGTCCTCCTGTAGGTTAGGAGGGCAGGTCCTCCAAAGGTTTCAAAACGTCACGAAACCTGTTAATTGAATGTTTCCTCTCTAAAGAATGTGTCGAGTATTGAAGTCATTTCCTCCGGCACTGGGCGCAGGTGAGTGCCCCGACATTCACAAAAGTAGCATCAGGGGGACCAGGTGTCCTAGGCTGACGACACCTGCCAACCAACCTCCCGCCCTCTGGGGACAGAAACTAGCCTAGTGAGTCCTCAGACGTGTTGCCAAGGTCCTGTGTTTGGGCTGTTGCACCCAGGGTTAAGTGCCGACTTCGTCATAAGAGGAGTATATATTGTGCTTCCAGCTTCCCTCTGGTCACCATTTGCCTGCTGTCTCTCAGTCTGAAGAGGCTATCCTTGACAACCTTATCGGCTCCCTTCAGTATTTTGTAAATTGTGATCATATCCCTTCTGTTCCACCCATCCTCTTGGGAAGACCGTAGGGTGGGGAAAACTGACTCGTTTGATTTATTATTTATTTAAATTTTTGTAGTAATTTATTTCATTTGATAGCAGACTATATGATGTTTAAAGTGGACTATTTGATGTAAATTCCCACAAATCGTTTCCAAACACATTCCGGGGTTTACTAAATCATAAATTATATATATATATATATATAGTCTGTTCATCAAAAATTATTGATTAGTAGATATTCACTACAAATAGACTACATATATAGTATTTAAAATAATTAAAAACAAATACAGCTATCTGTATAGTTGTTATGGCCTGATAAACCAGATATTAACAAGGATGGAGCACAAACTGATACTCCATGTAGGTTAAGCTAGTGTCTTCTCAAGTCACGGTTGTACCAGGTAATTGTTAATTCTTCTTCCCTTCAATTACCCCCCGTCAAAGGGACACCTCACAAAATAATCGTAACATATATGTCAACAATATCAGGGGAAATATTGGTAATTGTTGGATAAGATTGATGTAATATTTACCCTGTTTCGGCTGTTCGCCATGCATTCTCACCGGTAACCTTAATCTATTTAACATTACTGGCCAGGAATGAATAAGATAACATGTTTCAGATTCAGAACACTTTCCTGATTGTAGACGAAGATCGTTCTGATTTTATTAATTTTTTTGCAGGAATATTCCTGCACGGATCGTGTGATGATGGGAGCTCTTTACATCCCATAACACTTTGTCTAGAGGGGAGTAATTGTGGAGCTTGTTGGAGCTTCATGCGAGACTTACTGTTACGTTAATTTTAATATGGCATCTGATGCCTCCCTCCTACTGACACATCAGCTGTTCCTCATATGTGTTGATCAAGAAGAGTAGAAAGAAGGGCCCACATTTACTATATTTTTGTACAGATAATTAAGTGGCTCAAGGGAAATGTTTTCATGATGTTTACAGTCCAGAACCTAATGTATTAAAATGATTTCCATTATTATAGCTTGTGAATTTAGAGGTGACATATGGCAATGATATCCTCATTTCTTCTGAGGAAATTTCTACTGGAGCCACGTTTTCTTTGAGTTAATTTGTAAGTACAAAACAGCAGCAATATTATCTGCATATTGTATTAAATGCAAGTAAATGGTGTCGTTTTTCCGACATAATTTGGGGGGGGGGGGGCCAAACACGGGTCGAAGTCCAATATTTAGAACTAACACCGGTACTCCTCAGAATTATTAGATTAATTTGAAGTTAGTAGTTAGTAATGACACATTTGTGCATCAGTTCGTACAGGTGATGGATGTCCTGTACTAGAGTTGAGGGGTTGGAAGTTCTTTGACGATTTCATTTCCCTGCTAATAAATAAATAAATAAATGTGTTATTCAGGTAAGGTACATACATACAAGTGATGTTACTTAATGGATCGGTTATAGATAGAGCTAGTACATACAATGCCTAAAGCCACTATTACGCAATGCGTTCGGGCAGGAACCTAACTCTTGTGAGGCTAAATTTCTAGTCTAATTACAGTTTCTTTAACCCTGAGGAATGAATGTGAACAACTACTACTGTCAAGTATGATTCTGGATTGCAGCAGGAACAGTGACTTGAAGCTTGTTCAAGTTACTGGTCACTGATATAAACACTGAGGCCCATGGAATACATCTCAAATAAATAATAAATGTATAGAAATCAGTCATCGGATTTATATAGTCAGTCATGCTCCCTTGTGCTTATTTGCTGGAGTTTATTTGGCTGACAAATTGGAGTTTAATTTAGTTTAATTTAGAGAATTGAAAGTGCTCAATCATTGAAGTCATGTATGGCTCTGAGACTGCAGTGGTTCAGTGACATTGGTCGCAGTGTCTTCCCTGGAAACACAAACCGTAACTGTCTCTATTTTCCGCTTGTTACAACTTGTAATAAAGTTGTTACATCTTGGCTAATGTGTTTATGACGTATTAGAACGTTGTTACAACTTGATATATGGTTTTTATAATGGTTAGGTGTTAAAACTTGTTCGAACGTTGTAGCAACGTCATAGTTTCGGTGTGTGTTTTGGCGGGTTGTAGCTGTTTAGGCTACTGTTCACTGATTTGCCACTGAGGCCTCATGAACATATCTTCAACTTTATATGATGATATCGAGATCAATCTCTGTTGTTATAGTCAGCTGTATTCTGCTTAGTATATTGCTACTGGAGTTGTATAATTAGCTGACAAATTTAGATTTCTATTGGTATTGTTTGTCTGCAGGCATAGGTCTCCTCAGGCTTAATACTTTGCCTGTAAGTAATTTGCCTCCTGTAGATTTAACATGTTTATACTCTAATATGATAGTTTGGCAGTGTTAAATTGTAGTAGTAGCCTGCACCTACAAGGATTCCTGCGTTTGTGAGGTGATCAGGCTTAATTTTATCTGCCAATCTTATTCCTCTATTTTTCAGGAATTTGGCAGTAGCTCCCAGGACCTATACATGCGGGTTCATTGGAATTGCGGTCCACCACAATGGCTTGTACTTGACAGATGTAGCTGCCTAATCGTACTGATGGGACCATCTGGTAGACTTGAGGTCCTGTATCAGCTAAGAACCCTGAAATATTCAATGTCACATGGGTTACAGCCTTTAATGAAGATCATCTGCCACCTCTTAGTGACAAATGTTCTCTGGGACCCTTGGGAAACAACCCACGGGAATGGGACACTGACCTTGTATTTGGATGATAAGTTGGGCAGTAGACACAATCAAATTTTGGGGGTACTTTGCCGATAGGATACTGATTTTCTGTCNAAAACAACACTGTCAGTTACACTGTTAGAACACATACGAAATGGAACTAGCGAGTCTAAATGGATTCGAAGAACAGCCACTTATATTAAAATGATGGGACTACATGATGTATATATAGATGAAAGAGTACAGCACTTCCTTCCACCCTGGCAGATAGTACCTTTGACATCCTGACCCCTGCATACCCCACCAAGAAACTAATCACAAACAACTCTCATGCTCAGCTTACTGCTAAATTAAGCACCATAGAACACATTCACAATATACAAGCTGAAAACAACATAGCACAGACCATATACACTGACGGATCACTCAATACAGCTACAGGGAGGGCAGTTAGTGCTGTTATTGCTCATCAGTCCGATGGCAGCACAATTCAAAGGGCTTCTTAATTAGTAACTGGGCATCCACAATGCAAGCCCAGTTGGTAGCAATACTGGTAGCACTCGAAATTGACAACACTGAAGTAGACAGCTTAATTATTTCCGACTCCCTTTCCTCACTACTAGCAATAAACAGTTTGCATCAAGTAATAACGTGCTTGTCTTGGAAGCTAGACGCAGATATGTAAGAATACTTAGCAAGAGGGTAAATATAAAAATGTTGTGGATTCCTTCTCACATTGGCCTGCAGGAACATGACAAAGTTGACGTTCTTGCTAAGGCTGCAGTAAATAAAGACAGTATTGAACGGAATCTTGAGTTATCAAATAGGTCCCTTTAAAGTGTCATTTGACGAGAACTCCTGGATGGATTTGAAGAAAGTAGAACAGTGCAAACTGGAACTAGCAGGTCCATTGTTCATCACAATGAAATGTGTGAAGTAAAACTTGTGTATGGGGCAAGTAACAAAGTCAGTAGACTAACAGATGTTGTCACAGCTCGTATAAGACTTGACTACAAGTATCTCTGGCAGTTCGGCTTGTATAGTTATCTAGACGAAGTAAAGTGTAAAGTGTGTGGAAAAAGACAGGGACACACACACTAGAACACTATATCTTGGATTGTAGTAAAATTGAGCCATTTAGAGATAAATCTAAGCTCACTCTATATGATATGGCATCTTATTACCATGGATAAACTACCTGAAATCCTTGCACTGTATCCACATTTCGCTTCCAGTAGATAAACGACATATGAGATTCAGAAACAAGTAGTGTAATGTGAGGACTAATAATAAACAGAAGCTCCCCTATGACTCTGTAATATCCCCATTGGTCAAACTACTATGTATTAGCGATAAGACCTACCATTAATGTATGATGACTTACTGTAAATATCTTGAAATATTTACATCTCTTGAAATATCTCTTGAAATAGCATTTTCTCTGTAACTAGGTGACATTGTAATTATAAGGTGTGAAGGATAGATGAAATTGTTTATGTAATAATCTAGGATGAGGCCTGATAAAGACCCGTTGTGCCCTCTGTAATGCTTTTTGCGCTACCGCTCACAGGATGAGTATGGGGTGCACAATAAACTAGCCGCCTTCGGCGGCAACAATCAATTAGTACGAGGAAAGACACGTTGGGTGTTCCCGACCTCTTCCCCTATTGACAGCTCGTTTTGTTCTGATCCCATATTGATTAGATGTTATTGTTTGTTAGAATCCCTATTGGTAATATGTTATTGTTTGTTCAGATCGATATTGTTTAGATGTTATTGCTTGTTCAAATCGCTATTCTTAAGTTATTATTGTTTACTCAGAATCTTATCCAGGGCGGGAGTAAAATGGTTGAGCGTGTTTCCTATCACCTAATGCCCATGTCCACCTAGTAGTAAATAGGTACCCAGGAGTTAACCAGCTTGTTGTGGGGTGGTATCCAGGGAAGGGTCAGTAATTCGACCTGAGACCTCGATATAAGCCTAACGTGTATATGTATGCTATGGCTGTTTGTCCTGAGACAAAATTAATTATAATTATTATTGAATTATTATTATTTAACATATTATTGTTTGTTACAGATCACTATTGTCATTGTTTAAATTGTTGTTGTTGTTAAGATATTCAGAAATCAACCAACACCACATTGGTCACATTACCCTTAGGTGGGGGGCAGAAGGCCCCCACCTTAAGGTAACCTTTCCATGGCCGCCAGCTATCAATGTCCCAAGGAATCAAACACCATGATTATGTTATCACGGATGAAAACACCGATTACCGCAAGTTAACATACAACACAACCAGTTCTCTCAACGTTCTACTCGGTGAAAAATTATATAAACTTTCCTGTTCAGAAACGAATGAACCCATGCAACCCACTAAAATAATTGAGGACAATCCATTACAAAGGGCAGGATTTTGTTGCATAATATATACTGAAAAACATTGATTTTTTTTACAGATTAGTTAATTTCGTATAAAAATTATGTTAATGAAAATTGAAAAATGGATATTAGATAAGAGGACTGGTTGCTGCATTAATCCTGAATTTATATTTATTGATCTCTGAGGAATCAATGTAGAAATTACGCTTGCAACTGTTACGTCAGAAGACTCAATAACTGGAAGTCAATAGTCCCTAAACCTTATTAATAAACTTTCATGAACTTTACATAATAGAGTCTGCAGTCTCCGTGGTGTAGTGGTAAGACACTCGCCTAGCGTTCCGCGAGCGCTTTGTCATGGGTTCGTATCCTGGCCGGGGAGGATTTACTGGGCGCAATTCCTTAACTGTAGCCTCTGTTTAACACAACAGTAAAATGTGTACTTGGATGAAAAAACGATTCATCGCGGCAAGGGATCGTATTCCAGGGACCTGCCCGAAACGCTACGCGTACTAGTGGCTGTACAAGAATGTAACAACTCTTGTATATATCTCAAAAAAAAAAAAAAATAATAATACAAGCTGCCTCGCAAGACCAATAGGCTTTCCTGCTGTTTTCTTTATTCTTGTGTTTATATTAATCTCCATAACCCTTCAAATGTTAATGTTGCTGTACACTGAGTAGACACAGTGTACACTGGGTGACTGGTATCTTATTATAAGGTTACATTACAATCGTTATGTGGCTTTCCACCTGTATACATGAATGTAAGAAAATCCGTTTAAAAGTTTATATACGTACAAAGAACAGCTGGTTAAGCCTACGTTAGTTTGCTACATTAATGCACAAACAATTGCGATCATTAAAGGCTGTTCACTTGTAAGTACACATCTGTATTAAGGTGCCAACTCAGTTTTTCAAATTTCTTTAAACGCTTTAAAAAAAAAATTTCCATAATCATCTAGGCAAATGCTCCAATTTTGTCTAAATGATCACCAACGTAACATGAAAAACAATTAAACCAAAAATAATTATAAAATTGAATATTGATAATTTTAGATTTTTAAATAAGCTTCAAAAATATAAAATATCATCAATTGTTCCTTTGGTGTTATTATGCTCCTATAGTAGCATATGATCTTCATTTGTATCATTGTAGAATATAGTTTTTCAGTATAGTTTACCATAAAAAAATTGTCACTATGGCATTTGAAATATTTCCCAAATTTAGAAAAATAAATTTATAACTGCAAACATTTAGGGTTTATTCATTTATTCAAATTCCCTATGAAAAATTGTAGAACAGACAGCTTTGCACAATATATGTACAAATGATGAGTATCGATCAAAAGCTGGATTTTTGAAGCTAACTCAAAGTTGAAATTATAGTTTGAGAGATAATTGAAGTTGGTGACATGGAATAAGGTAGTTCTATTTCATTAATTTACTTGTATGTTTTAATGAACATTACTTGGCATTCGTACTCAAATATGTGAAAGGTGTAGGTCAATATGTGTTGAAAAAAGGTCAAGATAAAATAATCCTCCCCAAAAAACTAAATACCAGTATAGGGATAATTATTATGATTTAGGGGGATATATATATAATTATACTTTATATAAGTGATAAAGCCCTAATCTGGTTCCAAATCATTAAAACAAACAAGAGAGACAATGAAAATAGAGTTTGAAATCTGTGAAAAAATCGCCCAAAATAAATTCAAAGTTAAAAGTTCTGCCACCTGTGGCTGATTTATTTGATGACTAATTTTGTTCTAACATCACACAGTTAGTGATGGGTATGCATTCTCCAAAATGTATAAGCTACAACAAAATCAGATTATAAACAAAGGAGAAACAGAAAACAAATTAAAAACAAAAATCCCCCCTCCCCAAAAAAACTAAATTTACAATGGTGGAAGTAACAGATATTGGCATTGGGAAATGTATTTTCATGATACATAACAAAATACAGCATATTAACATACACAATAATACAAATAATAATGAAAATTACTCAGCAATGCTATAAAAGCACCAACTGTAAATCCACTTTGTGGACCCTCCCTACTATTATTCTTCATCTTTGTGCGTCGGACAAGTGTTTGCATCTCTTTATTACTGCATCATCCCTCAGGGCCATTTAATTGAAGCAGTTCTCCTTATCAACAAAACTTTTTTTTTAATTCGTATAAAATCCATTTCCTAACATATTGGGATGAAACTTTCACGACGCTGATGTCAATTATTTGGAGATTTGTTTTACATTTTCAAGTCATTTTCATATAATTTGAATATTTTTCATTTCCCGACCCCTTAAATAAAAACGTTCACATGTAAATCAATCTAACTTCATTCATGTATATATAAGCCATGCATATACTTGAAACAATCTAATCATATCATATTACCCAGTAACTTGTTGCAAAAATCTTCAACCTTGTTTCTGAACCATTATTTATCGAGGTCTTTCATGAATCAAAAGCTTTCACATGTTTATTAATTGCCTCGAGTTCTATTTTGCATTGATACATTTTAAACTTTATGTACTTCAATCACGTCACACCTTGCTCCTCGTCTTTCTATAGAATGTAAATTAAGCTCTTTGGTCTCTTTTTCATTGAGGAGATTTCAGACTCCTGGAAGTAACTTTGAAGATCTCTGCACGCGATAAGTGGATTTATGTTCATTCTATAATACAGAGCCCAGAACTGAACGGCATGATTAAATGTGGCCAAACAAGAGCAAGATAAAGCTGAAGAATAATATTAGACGTCTTGTTACTAACTCTTCTAGAAATAAATCCCAATGAAGGAAAGACCCAAGTGTACTTAAAATCTCATTTTCGGATGTAATATACATCTTTTTCAATGAACTGTTTAAATGTTCTGAACAATAATCTAGAGGCTTGCGTTTATAAATCTAGGAAAGCACCTCATTTGGCGTCCAACTTTATTTATTATTATTCATTCTTTATTATGCACCCCATCCTCATCCCATGGGCGGTGGTGGAAAGGGTTACAGAGACACATAATCGGTTCAAGAACTGAACTCATAGTTCGTTTAGCTAAGCAAGCCGCAATCTTGTGAAGCTAGTTACACAATGGTTAATATTACATATTTACATATATATATACATCTATGTATATATATATATATATATATATATATTATATATATATATATATATATATATATATATATATATATATAATATATATATCAATAATATATTTATATCACAAGTGATACACACAGTTACTAATCTTTTTACTAACACAGTTACTAAGAGAAGTGATTCACACAGTTACTGATCTTGCTCCACACCCACCCAACTGGGATGCAACTTTACAGTCACGTGCCTAAAGTAAGCAAATTTTGGATACTTCGCTAAGATTCCTGGTAGTAGACGACGTTGTGATTATGCTGCCATGGGACGTCGAAGTTTCAGAAGAATGGTCAAATATCCTGACTTCTGGGAACTGTGGACAGTGTTTTGCGGAATCACTCTCCCTACCCTGAACACCATAAGGATGTCAGTGCTTAAATGAATTAAGGAGTTTAGTTAGTTTTGCTTCCTTAAGGATAATTTTACGGTTAATCGGATCTACTTTACTAAAAGATTTATTGCTCTTTACTGGCTCTATTGAACCTATAATTACTCCTTTTATTAGGCGTGTCTCTTTGATATTTGATCAATTCAATTTTGTTCTTTAAAGTTCTTTCTTTATTTTGCGCCCCATACCCATCCCGTGGGCGTTTATTATTATTATTATTATTATTATTATTATTATTATTATTATTATTACTATATTATTATTTTCTACCACAGACGTGGCCACATATTTACAATGCTAACCAGCATATATACATTTTCTTCTGTCCTCCATGGACAGGGTTAGAGATGTGTTAATCATATACTTCAGGGATTTATTGAACAATCAACCACAGAAGGTGATTCGGTGCTTTTAAAATGCCAAGCTAACCTACACACGTAAATACATACATACACAGATTTACGTATGACCTACATAAAGTGTTCAATGTGTCTTTTACATAGTGTCATTAATGTGCATTTACAAAGGTGAAATGTAATCATAATCAACTTCCATATATACTTAATACACATATACATACACACACACACATATATATACGTACATATACATATATACATACATATATACACACACGCATGCATTCACATACATTTGTCTCTTTTACTCTGACAGGGTGAGAGATCTGATAGAGAAACTAGTGTGCAATTAAGCACTTAATCACTGAAGGTGATTAAGGTGCTTTTACAGGCTCAGGTTATATAGTTACATCATATACATACATTGTATAATTGATACATTACATGGTCAATCTTGGGATGGTGGAAAGTTTCCGAGGCACATAATGGGTCCAGGAACTGAATCCCATAGTTCGTTAAGCTAAGAAAGTGACAATATTTTGTAGATAGCTACACAATTGTTAATGTTATTTGAACATGTACATATATATACATTTACAAAAATACATACATGTCGATAATCTTTTTATATTACAAGTGAGGCACACAACAGTCACTATACAAGGCACTTTACATCTATGGTAAGTCACGCTATTACTTGTCTTGTTCCACACCCACCCAACTGGGAGGCAGGTTTACAGTCATGTGCATGCATTACCTACAGTAAGCAGGTTTTGTATACTTCGCCAAGATTCCCGGCAGTATATCATTATGAATTAAGTACTTACACATTTCTTGGACTGTATTGTGATGTTATCTCTGAATTACGCGATTTTTTCACATTCCATTATATAATGACACAATGTGAATAGTGTCATTATAGCTGACTATAGCTATATAGCTATATATGCAGCAATAGCTGACAGTGTTTACGTTTAGACAAATCTACATCAGCAGATGTTGCAAACTCCCAGAAATACTTGTAACCGAGTCTAAGCCTAGCAGTGGTAACATCAAGACGTCTGCTAACCTTATTGGATGACCCATACACGTCATAGCCCGTGCTACTTGGAGCTGTTTGTTCTAAGTAGTGAATCTTTAACAACAACAACAACCATACACGTGCTATTCTTCCTACATAATAAAATGATGATAGATGGAGTAACTGGTGTGTATTTCACTTTGCCTATTGTTTATGGGATTTTGTTAAATGCTCCCGGAATATTTCTGCCCTCAGGCCGCTTAAAGGCAATAATCACTCAATATGGCAATAGACGCTCAATATGGTAATCAAATCCCGAATTATGAGCATGAGCTTTGGCTAGCCCCTCAGTTCTATCAAGCATTCGGACACCACTTTGGGAAGGAATCCACAGGAGACAAATTCTGATTCCATCATTGATTATTTAGTTATTTCTGTGTCTAGCTTTAGAGACAAGCACATCACAGTTCTACCTTGGGGAGCTGAAGACAGTCATTGATGACAAGGAGTCACTTACAATTAGCGTGTCAACTTTGGCTTCATATACGCGCTCAAGTGCAAGGATAGGCAACCAATTCTGCTTGACAAGTGAAGGCCCAGTTATTTATACGCGTTCCACACTCATAGGAGAAGGAACCATCTCTAGCTGTCACAACAACTGCACTTCCAGCTGCACCATAGGACTGATGCAAGGACCCATCTGTGTAAATAACTTGGGAAAGGGAGCGCTCACTGACCAATTCACCAATTTGGCTTAAGGCATTGTACATCTTGTCGAAGCGAGGGTTGTTCTTTAATCAGTTGTATATAATTTTACTATTATTAAAATCCATCCAACGATTAAAGTCCCAACAATGGTTTGCAATAACGTTATTTTTATCATATTTAGTTTTTTGTGTGTTTATCAAATAATATGACCAGTATCACACAAAGGATAAATTGCAATAACTACAGTTTATCACAAACACCATTACCTACATTGTTGTTATTATTAGTAGTACCAATATCAAGGTTACCATTGCCGCCTCTACCCCCATTACCTCCGCTAATACCACTCCGGCTGTTGTTATTTGCTAACTCCAACACCAACGTTATTAACAAAACCATCACTTCCATCATTATTGTCATTATTACCGTTACTATTGAGTTTGTTGTAGCAAAGCTTTCTCCTAATCGTATTTTGGAAATCAAATATAAAGTTGTTTTAATGTCACTAAGGTTATTTTTTCCTAGAAATTTATTCGCTCCCATCACCCTTTTCCTTCCACCTCCTGTCCCATCTCCNGCAAAAGATTGCAAATGATTTGCCTAACCAGAAATATACAAACTCAAGCAACCCACCTAACTTATCCTGAAAAACTCGTAGACCACTTTTCTACGCGTAATTTTCACTGATACTTTGTTTTTTAACTGATTTACTGAATCCATAAATAATGCGACATATTTGGTGATATGAGTTATTGCATAAATCGCTATCTCTTTTACAGATTAAAGTATATATGAAGCTTCGAACAGTCAAGTCAATAGACTCAATATATGAGTCAATAGTCCCTAAACCTTTATTCTTAATCCTTCTTGAATTAACTTTAGGAAATAGACGATTTTTCGCAGTAACTAACAGGCTTTCTGCTGTATTCTGTATAGTCATGTTATCAACATAGTCATGTAATTATTAAGCTCAGTTATCCAATAAATGTTAAGGTGGATATTCATTGAGCAGACACCCTATACAGTGGGAGACTAGTGGTTTAATTATAAGGTTACATTAAATGGGTTATTTTGCTCTTTACCTGTATACATTAATATATATATATATATATATATATATATATATATATATATATATATATATATATATATATATATATATATATATAATATCATATTAAAAATTTAATTATAATACAAAAAACACGTTAGGCCTATGCAAGTTTGCTCCATTAGTGCATATATAAATACGATCATATTATTGGCAGCTCAATTCTAGGTGCTCATATGCTTGTAATTAATAAAAACATATACAAGTACCAACCGAAGTAATTAGAACACCAAATTTTAATATTTTATGGGTAGGTACTTCCTAGGGAGAATATGTACGCTGAAAAGGTATACCCAATTTCTCGTTGCATATACACTGAGATTACTTTAGTCCTAAACTTTGTGCATGAATAAAGTATTCATGCTGCTTCGTCAGTACAATATTGTGGTGACCTTAATAACCTTTCAGAGGTTGATCAGCCATAAGCCCAACACGAAAATTTGCTGATTAGCCAGGAACTTCTTTTATTGTCCTCAATACCCTTCCAGAGCATGAGAGACTTTAAGCGCAACACCATATACTTACTGGTTTATCAACAAGCTATTGTGGAGGTCTTAATAACCATCGTAATTTTGATCTGGAAGGCTACTAAAAATCCAACATCAAACTTGCTGGTTGGTCTCGAAGCTGTTGTGGTGGCCTTATAACCTTGAAGAGGTTGTTAGACCTAAAGCAAATATCAAATTTGCAAGTTGCCAATAAGATATTGTGGTGGCCTTACCAGCCTTTCAGAGGCCGAGAGCGCTCAAGCCAATCAGCAAACTTACTGGTTGGTCAGAAATCTATTGTGGTGCCCTAAATAATACTTCAGAGGTTAATAGGCCCTAAACCAAACATGCTCGTTGGTCAGTAAGCAATTTTGGTTTTAATAACCTTCCAGAGGTTGAGAGGACTTAAACCCAACACCAAATTTGTTGGTTAATCAATTAGCTATTGTGGTGGTCTAAACCTCCAGAGGTTGATAGGCCTTAAGCCAAACAACAAGCTTCTCAGGTGGACAGTAAGCTATTGTCGTAGATTTAATATCACACCTTAGTTTGATGGACCATCAGGCCACATCTAGCCCAACTTAATCGACAATTTTGAGCATAATTTATTTGCATTCATATGAATTTAAGTATTAAAATTAATTCATGTGGATTACATTTTGTAATCCTATTCCTGTTATGGTCATTATTCATTGTAGAAACGTTTTGTAGTATATCGGTGACAACAAAATTAATAATATTTTCCAACGAAATAAACGTTACCTCAAATTGATTCGTAAATCAGTAATAATTTTAGGTAAATTTATATAACGTTGTATTTTTTTATGTAAGTAAAAAAAACATTTAATTTATGTAATAAATAACAGTTGGAGTGTAAATGTCATAAGCACAGAGAAACGAGTGTAGATGAGGAGAGACTGAGGGACAATGGAACACCAGTTTACCATTAAATATTTATTAAGGAATAATTTCAGTTTTGGAATTCATAAATATTCATGAAATTAATGAAATCATATGTTGTGGCAATTTCTTGTTTTGCTGCCTCGTTAAGCCTTCAGTACTGGCCCGTTAGGTCTTCAGTACAGTCACTTATATAAAATTGTTGCTGAGACCCCATATCTATGTTTTATTCCCTTAAAAATTTTGAAGCTATGCATCGTACATATAATGCAGTGTAATATATATATTGAAGAAACATGTTACGTGATGGCCTTTTCTTTATTATATTGATTAACAAATAATAATTTCTCACTTTATTATACTACGATCTCTTAACTATATATTAATACAATATACTGACTGTTATGCCCCTTCTTCAGGCAACGATTAATTAAACAAATTATGATAAAATATTTTTTGTTTAAGTAATTTTATATTTTTTCTTTATTCTTAGTCTAATTTTTAATAGAAAAACAATATATATAATCATATTCAGGGAAATTGGAACACAAAACCTGACTCATCTGCTCATAACTGACTAATTAATGAATATAAACTCGATCAATTTGTAGCAGCAGAAAACAAATAGTTCCCATTGTCTGGGAGAAGCCTGAACCTTTGGTTATGAAGGTTTCCGCAGGCCACCTACTGTTTATTTTCAGGATGCAGCCCACAAGAGTTGTCTAACTCCAGAATACTTATTAGCTGCTAGGTGAACAGCTCCATCAGGTGAAAGGATACCTGCTCAACAGTCACTGACACCTACCTCCGCCCCCCCCCACCATCCGTTGGGACCGGAGCCAGTATTATTGGTTCTGAGTCGGGACGTATATCACAGCTTAGAATCATTGCTCACAAGCAGTTGTGTCTTCAGTCTGGAATAACGTCATTGTTAGTTCGAGGAAAAACATGTTCGGTGTGTCTCGACCACTTTCCCTATTGACAGCTCGTTTTGTTCAGATCGCTATTGTTAAGACATTATTTGTGAGGATCCCTATTGTTAAGATGTTATTGTTTGTTAGGATCTCTATTGTTATGTTATTGTCTGTTAGGATCCCTATTGTCCAGATGTTATTGTGAATTCAGAACGATATTAAGATATCATTGTATTTTCAGATTTATATCCCGGGTTGGTGAGAAATGGTTAGGCGCGTTTTCTATCACCTAATGCCCTTGTTTACCTAGTAGTAAATAGGTACCTAGGAGTTAATCTCCTTGTTCTGGGGTGGTATCCTACGAAGGGTCAGTAATTCGACCTTGGGAGAGGGGTAGACCTCGATAGCCTAACACACACTGGCTGCCTGTCCTCAGACAAAATGAATTATTATCATTATTATTAAATTTTTATATTTTAACATATTATCGTTAGTTACAGATCACTACAACCATGTGAACGTACAGCACAACCAGTTCTCTCAGTGTTCTACTCGGTGGAAAAATACATAAATTTTCCTGTTCAGAAACGAACGACCCAATGCAACCAACCAAACCAATATCATTACAAAGGGCAGGATTTTTGTTGTATAATATATATTAAAATAGTCTTTTTAACAGATTAGCCATTTTCGTTAAGAAAATTATGTTAAAGAAAATAGAAAATGGGCATTAGCCAAGAGGTCTGGTTGCTGTATAAATCCTGTATTTTTTTTTTTTATCCCTGAGGAATCAACGTAGAAAGTAATCATGTAACTATTACATATGAAGGCTCACTGACAGGCAGTCAATAGTCTCTAAACCTTATTCATAAACTTTCATTAACATTACATAATAAAAGCTGCCTCACAAGACCAATAGACTTTCTGCTGTTTTCTTTGTTCGTGTGTTATTGTTAATCTCAGTTACCTTTCAAATGTTAACGTTGATGTACACTGAGTAGACACAGTGTACAGTGAGAGACTAGTATTTTAATTATAAGGTAAGTCCACTACGGGCTCACATTAACCAGTGCTACTTGGATCTTCTGTTCCGATTAACTGAATCTAAAATATCATCATCATCCTGGTGTCACATAATTGGTTAAATGCTCTCATTTATAATCGCATGCTTGTTGCTCTGTATGAAATATTCATTTATTAAGGAATAATTTCAAATTGTTGGAATTTATAAATATTCATGAAATTAATGAAATCACATGTTATGGCAATGTCTTCTGCCCCGTTAAGTCTTCAGTACAGTCGCCTATCTAAATTTGTTGCTGAAGTTTAATAATTAGTTATTTGTGTGGGAAAAAATTTCGAAGCTGTGCATTGTACACATCATGCACGGGGTAAAATAGGTTGAACCCACATATTATGTGTTTGATTTTCCATTATTATGTACATTATCAAATGAGAATTTATCAATTTTCTATATTACGATTTCTGAACACTTGCCAATTGCTGCATTATGTAATACATTAAACTGCCGGTAATGCAGCTTCTTCAGTCTAAGATTAATTAAACAAATCTTCCTAAGAGATAAAATATTTTTTGGAATACATTTTTTGAATAAGTAATTTTATATATTTTATTTATTCTTGGTCTAAAGTTTAATAGTAAAGAACAATAAATATAATCATATTCAGAGAAACTGGAACACGAAATCGAACTCATCTGCTCATAATTAATTAATATAAACTCGATCATTTTGTAGCAGCAGAAAACAAATAGTTCTCGTCGTCTGGGAGAAGCTTGTACCTTTGGTTATGGTTATCGTAGGCCACTTACTGTATATTTTCAGGATGCAGCCCACAAGAGTTGTCTAACTCTAAGATACCCATTAGTTACTAGGTGAACAGTTCCATCAGGTGAAAGGATACCTGCCCAACCGTCACTGACGGTTGGGCAGTTGATGTACCCCCCCCCCCCCCCCACCTCCGTGGGAACCGGAACTAGTATTATGGGTTCTAATTCGGGACGTACATCACAGCTTAGAATCATTGCTCACAAGAAGTTGTGTCTTCAGTCTGGAATAACCTCATTGTTAGTACGAGGAAAGACACGTTCGGTGTGTCTCTCGACCACTTTCCCTATTGACAGCTCGTTTTGTTTAAATCGCTATTGTTAAGATGTTATTGTGAGTTCAAATCGATATTGTTAAGATGTTATTGTGAGTTCAAATCGATATTGTTAAGATATCATTTTATTTTCAGATTTATATCGTCCCGGGTGGGAGAGAAGTGGTTGGCAGCGTTTCCTATCATCTAATGCCCGTAAGTAGTAAATAGGTACCCAGAAGTTATTCTGCTTGTTCTGGGTTGGTATCCTGGGAAGGATCAGTAATTCGACTTGGGGGGGGACTTCGATATAAGCCAAACGTGTATTAATACACTCTGGCTGCCTGTCCCCGGACAAAATGAATTATCATTAATATTGAATTATTGTAATTTAGCATATTATTGTTTGTTTCAGATCACTTTGTTTAAATTGTTGCTGTTAAGATGTTCAGAAATCAACCAACACATTGATCACATTACCCTAAGTTGGGAGACTGAAGTCCCCCCACCTAAAGGTAACCTTCCCATGGCCGCCAGCAATCAATGTCCCAAGGAATCAACCACCATGATTATGTTTTCGTGGATGAAAACACCGACTACCGCAAGTTGACTTACAGCACAACCAGTTCTCTCAATGTTCTACTCGGTTAAAAATTACATAAACTTTCCTGTTCAGAGACGAATGAACCCATGCAACCCACCAAAGCAATTGAGGACAATCCATTACAAAGGGCAGGATTTTGGTTGCATAATATATACTACCTTACCTTGAGTATACCTTGAGGTGCTTCCGGGGCTTAGCGTCCCCGCGGCCCGGTCATCGACCAGGCCTCCTGGTTGCTGGACTGATCAACCAGGCTGTTGGACGCGGCTGCTCGCAGCCTGACGTACGAGTCACAGCCTGGTTGATCAGGTATCCTTTGGAGGTGCTTATCCAGTTCTCTCTTGAACACTGTGAGGGGTTTGCCAGTTATGCCCCTTATGTGTAGCGGGAGCGTGTTGAACAGTTTCGGGCCCCTGATGTTGATGGAGTTCTCTCTCAGAGTACCAGTTGCACCTCTGTTTTTCAACGGGGGTATTCTGCACATCCTGCCATGTCTTCTGGTCGCATGTGATGTTATTTCTGTGTGCAGGTTTGGGACCAGCCCCTCTAATATTTTCCATTAGAGTTTCTGGTTTCTGTCCCAGTTAAACAGAAACATTAACTGGGACAGGAAGTCGATCCGCACCAGCATATATTAAAAATATTAACGACCTTAACGAAAGCGTTCGAGTCAAGTAGCAGAGTGAAAATTATAATATTCTGCGTGACAGTGATTATACCATGAAACTTACAGAGAACATTCACTCACGGACCATCCCGAGTTCCTCAGTGATCGAGAGACTGATGACATCACCAGGTGTTACAGACGACACCAAACACCAGGTTGGTGCGGCTCTTTACATCGTAGAGTCACTAATTAATACATTGTGAAAGTGGGACAAGGACAATAATGGGACCACCAGTCCCAGGGGGAACAACACCAAGACGATGGCTGTTGCTGACACAAGGACCATTAGGTTTCTCAATTGGAACATTCGTAGCATCAACAAGACTGAATGATCTAATTGCACATGTTACCAGTAACAACATAGATATAATTGCTATAATAGGAGCCCTACACGTCCAACAAGATAAACAAAACCCCACCAAAGATCAGAGGGTATGCATCCTATATTAACAGTAAGGCCACAGGCCTATTAACATACATCAGAAGTGATTTACCGCACACTCTTGTGAGTACGTTACACAATGTACACACACAGTACCATCACTTTCATGTACTAATTGCAGCAGGCCACTTCTCATTCCTCAACGTATATGCCAGAAGCCAGAAACTCAATGTAACATTGCTCCCAGATCTAGACAATCATTGGATAATATACATGGGAGATTTTAATGCTAGACATATTACGCTGGGAAACAGTACTAACAACGATAATAGATGCAAATTTATCAAATATGTTTATGACAACAGATTAACTGTGTATACTACGGATACCTAAATTCATTTATTGGGAGGCAGACTTCATTATGTAATGGGAAGAAACCTTGTGCAAGCCAATATGGAATGTTCGTTGGTATATCACTTGGTTAGTGATCACTATGCAGTTTCTGCTTCCTATGAGGTACAGTGTGATGTACCTTATAGACATCAGAGACAGAACATGAATATTCCATATGGTTTGCATGACCACTTTATTAGTTGTATTTCAAAATGGTATCAAGATTACACAATGAATGTACAAGCTGTCACAGTAAAATCTCTAGGAAGAGATTCGGCCTGCTCCATCATCACCTATTTTATCATATCGTGTCTATTTAAACAAGAACGGCAGCCACAGGAACAACAACTACTTCCAGACGTCTAGACAATACCACCAGTCTACCTACCCCTCTGCCCGTCACCCCACCTCGCACCTGGGTCGCTGGGAGCTCACACCATCCGAAACAAGCAGTTTAAGAGCCGGTTAATAGTTAAAGACGGAACCAGCGCCATCTGGACGGCCATCGCCATATATATTTAGGGCTACCTAGCCCACTGAGATTCAGATTACTCCTGGGTGCTCTGCTGAGTAGACCTGTTGACAAACTCTTGTGTGGTAACAAAGTTATTCAGTTTGGCTCACAGTATTCCTGCACCATATTTTATTTACACATTAACATAACATAAATTTGATTGTTCATCTTGTTTGTTTTCCATACTTTGTATTAGAGCCAAGCCCGGATATTTTGTTTTGTAATTTGTTTAATTTCAGTTTTCTATCAAAGTAAAGTATTTTTAAATGTTTTTTCTCTTTTGTGCTTTATCCTACAGCTGCCACACAGTGAAGATTACACAGCAGTCTAATTTTTTTTTATTTTTTTTTTTTTTGCTTTTGTGTGACTGGCATTCCATCTGCCTAGAGACTGTGATACCATCTATTTTTCTCGTCACACAATTGGAGGCCTGTTCGGGAGTTGAACCTGGGACCTCTCGCACGGAATATGCTGTAAGGTTGGGACCCCTACAAGCAGTTCTCATCATTAATTTACACTTTGCACCCCTATGCATTGGTCAGAGATATGGTACTTACACAGGTAGTGTTAACATTCTTTTCCAGAGCACAAAGATTGTTAATTCTGTAAGTACTATCTAGTTTTAGTATGAAACCTCTTGCCTTTGTTCTCGTTATTTAGAGACAAGGTAAGAAATCCCTACTTTTTTTGGACTACCTTCGAGACAATTGTCTCACAGTTAAAGTAGAATCTCTCTAGCCCTTATTCTCGTCATATAGAGTACCGGGTACAAGATTCCCCACTTGCTTCAAACGCTTAGTTTCAATTTTTGATTTTGATTGTGACCTTGATTATTAAGTTTAAACAGGATAGTTTATCGTTGCCACGTCATCCTGTCACTCTGACATTTCATATTTTAGTACATCCACCTGGGTATTTTCGTGCATATATTTGCTATCACTCACCATGTTTCGTCTTTCCACATTTAGACAATCCAAACGATGAAGTGGGCGCACTACATCGTGACACAAAGGCGGAAATGCTGACTCTAGTAAATGAGTACCATCTTACAGCCCCACATGGAGCCACTAAAACTGATTTACACAATCTCATTTTGGATTATCTATTGGATATGATGTTATTACAGCAAATTCTCATGAACAATATTTAATTGCAGATAAGAGCGCCTTGGCAGCCATGAAATTGAAGCTAGAACTCGCTAACACTGAACGCGAACGTCTGAAGGAACAAGCTGCTCTTCAGAGAGAAGTTCTTCAGCTCCAGAAAGAACAAGCTGCCCTGCATCGTGAATGTGAGAAAGAACAAGCTGCCCTTCAACGTGAACAGGTTGAATTCCAACGAGAGCGTGAGCAGGAAATGCTAGAGTTAAGACAACGCGAGTTAGAGATACAACGTGAACACGAGAAGAAGCAAGCCGCCCTGACTCTAGACCACCGTAGGAGAGAACTCGACTTAGAAACTGCACACCACACTCGGCGCCAGCAAGCAGAAGCTAACCTTCTGGTACGTTTTAACCTTTCGCATGCAATTAAGTTAATGCCATCTTTTGTTGAGGCAGAAGTAGATGTCTTTTTTACTTCATTTGAGGCTCTGGCTACCCAACTTAGCTGGCCTCAGGATCAGTGGTCTGTGCTTCTCAGGTCTCATTTAACAGGTAGAGCTGCAGTGACTCTCAGTACTATGGCGTCTGAAACCGACTAGAAGGTATTGAAGCAAGCAGTGCTCGATGCCTTCCTCCTCTCCATCGAGACCTACCGACGTAACTTCAGGGATTACCTTAAAGTAAGTGCTACCACTTACCTAGAGTTTGCCAATAACAAAAAAAGATATTTTATGAAGTGGCTGGAAGCCGCAAAAGTCTCCACCTTTACAGAACTCGTCAATCTCATCCTAGTGGAAGAATTCTTCAGACGTGTACCTAATTCCATACGACTCTACCTAGCCGACAAGAAAGAAAGCGATCTTACCAGATGTGCTCAATTGGCTGACTCCTACAGCCTTATTCACAGAGTACTAACCGACACCCCATCTAGTAAGACCTCCTGGTTTAATCCTGAAAAAGTGAGTACCAGTAATGTGAACTCCTCGTTGTATTGCAATTATTGCAAAGACTATGGGCATACCATAGAAAAGTGTACCAATCCTCACTGTAAGGTCAGCAGTGAAAATAAGTCCAAATCACCTCCTCCTAAAATTCACAAGAGTCCTAAGCCTGTAATGAATGTTTTTGTTTCTTCCACTGATCTCTCTCTCTTCAACAGACACCTGTACTCCGGAACAGTCTCTACCAGCCATGGAGATTCGGAGGAAAGGTTCAAAGTGAAGATCTTGAGGGACACAGCTGCTCTACAGTCCATTCTTCTGAAATCAATTGTACCCAACGTCACCTACACCGGAGAAACTGTCCTCATCACGGACATAACTGCCACTACTCCATATCCACTTGCCAGAGTCCGCCCGGATTGTCCGTTTATGCAAGGTGAAGTCCAAGTCGCCATCCGGGAAAAACCTTTTCCCATGTCAGGAGTTCAACTTCTCCTGGGCAACGACTTGGCAGAAGATCTACAACCTGCGAATTTAATCATCACGGAAGATCTCCAGGTATGTGACTCAGCAGTGGAAGACCCTATCTTGCAGTTGGTTGAAGAAGTCCAATCAAAAGATTCTGACGACGTCTTCCCTCCTGTTATGGTGACGAAGCTGGCCACAGCTGCTCGCCCGAAACCAGCTGCTGCAGCTGTTCCTCAAGATCCTCCGAGCCTCCCACCGAATCTCAGTGCTGGAGTTCCGTAAGTTGCAGAGGGAAGATCCCTCATTAACATCTTAATTCTTACAGGCTGAGACACAACCTAACTCTATCCCTGGTTTCTTTGTAGAAAATAAAGTGTTGTACCCGCATTATAGAACCAGGAAATTGAAGGAGAACGACGACCGGGCCAACATCAAACAACTGGTAGTTCCATACAGCCTACGATCAGATATCTTGCGTCTGGTCCGGGGATCTCGCTCACACTACGGGTTTTATAAGACCTACAAGGCCCTGAAACAGGACTACTACTGGCCAGGTATGATTCGAGACATTAAACACCTTATCAAAAATTGTCACATGACTCAGATGACAGGTAAGCCAAACGCTCCTCTATTAAAGGCACCCCTAATACAGGTACCAGTGTCTTCTGAGCCGTTCAGCCATACCATCAACAACTATGATGAGCCTCTGTCCCAGACAGGCTCAGGTAATGGTCCTATACGCTCTATCCCATGTTCTACCCTCAGGTATTCTACAGCAGTTTCCGTCAAGAACAGTATGGCTGCTAACGTTATGAAACACCTCGGGAAGCAGTGCCCACAGTATGGACACTGCCAGGAAAGTCAGAACAAGTGTGATACCATCTCCCCCAACGACCTGAGTAAGACAACCAACATCACCAAGGTAATGTCTAATCCTTCTCGTTGCACTTGGCGTGACTACAATGGTTCTAAATTCTCGATCTACTCCAAATCCAAATAAACGTGCTCCTCCAGACAACTTTACCAGCCCTCAGCTAAAATATTGTAAGACAAACTTGCCTTCCATTGCATTTGAAAGGCGTAAATCCTTGTCTAGTACTAACTCCATTCTCGCCCTGCCAGGTATTAGAAAACCTTCAGTCTTCCACCCTGATGATAGGAACACCATCACACCGCCGCAAGATGGGATCATGAACAATAGCTACAATCATCAGAGGAGAGCCACTCAACATCCTGCTCGACGTGCAACACAACGTACCATCCAATCTACTAGGTTACAACTTCAACCTCACCTCGGACTTCAACATTCTTCGGTCCCTACATCAGGATCAGTTCTCCAAACTTTGCTGAATCCTACATCACCATGTGAACATCATGTATCACAATCTCCTTCGGTTCCTATTGCTAGCCCAATTCTCCAGTCAGCGCTTACTATGCTGGATCTTGCATCAGAGGAATAATCTCACCCTCTCCTTGGATCACCATTCTCGTTGATCCATTCAGTAGGCTCGATTCTACAGCAAATTCATACTTCACAGAGTCCTGCAGTGCTACCTCAACATCTTCAAGCACCATCCTCTCCAGCTTCTGCAGCAGACCCAGTTCACCAACCAACATCTGCGTCACTGGGCCCTGTACATGCAGAACTTCAACATCACCATCTACTTCATCAAAGGCTCTGACAACATCGTCGCCGACGCACTTTAACGGGTCCACGGAGTGGACTCATCCACTCCTACTATTCTACACTCCGCTGCAGTCGAATAAACAATAGGAGCAGGCTTCGGGGAAGAGCTGTCACGGTAAAACCTCTAGAAAGAGACTCGGCCTGCTCCATCATCACCTTTTCTATTATATCACGTCTATTTAATCAAGAACGGCAGCCACAGGAACAACAACTACTTTCAGATGTCTAGACAATACCACCAGTCTACCTACCCCTCTGCCCGTCACCCCACCTCGCACCTGTGCTGTGGGCTGGTGTGGTTTGTTTCGGATGGTGTGGGCTGGGAGCCCACACCATCCGAAACAAGCCGTTTAATAGCCGGTTAATAGTTAAAGAAAAAACCAGCGCCATCTAGACGACCATCGTCGTATATTTATATATATGGCTACCTAGCCCACTAAGATTCAGATTACTCCTGTGTACTCTGCTGAGTAGACCTGTTGACATTCCCCGGTGTGGTAACAGTTATTCAGTTTGGCTCACAGTATTCCCGCACCATATTTTATTTGCACATTAACGTAACATAAATTTGATTGTTCATCTTGTTTGTTTTGCACACTTTGTATTATAGCCAAGCCCGGATATTTTGTTTTGTAATTTGTTTAATTTCAGTTTTCTATCAAAGTAAAGTATTTTTAAATGTTTTTTTCTCTTTTGTGCTTTATCCTACAGCTGCCACACAGTGAAGATTACACAGCAGCCTAATTCTTTTTTTTTTTTTTTTTTTTGCTTTTGTGTGACTGGCATTCCATCTGCCTAGAGACTGCGATACCATCTATTTTTCTCACCACAAAGCCTTCTCCAGAGATCTCATTGATACAGCCACTACCTACTACGACACATGGGTGTGTTGGGAAACAAGCCGTAAGCCTAGCAGAAGTGGACAACACCTACCACCACCCAAGTTGGTCCTTGACCCCGTATTTGTTAAAGAACATAAACAAGTAAAGCAGCTTGGAGATACATACAAACAAACCAAAGCACACGGTGACTTGCATGCGTAACTTGTCGCAAATAGAAAGGTGAGAGACATGAGCATCGTTATACGTAATAAACATTGGGAAGAGTTTCTACAAAGTATAAATGAGCAAACATCATTTGTTGAAGTTTAGGAAATGATACGAAAAATCCTAGGAGCAAACCACTGCACCACAGAGCACTAGCACTAGAACAAGCAAACATTCTCCTTGATCAATGGGTACTAACATCAAGCTACAACTCACTCCCAATTAACATACAGCACAAACTTAATGACACACGCCCCAACAGACAACGATCCATCAATCTTGCCTGTATAGCTATAACATGTCGAACCTTAATGATGTAACTGGGAATTAAATCATGCACTAAACATGGGCAAATCAACTGCTCCTGGAGAGGACGGTATTACTTACAGTTTACTGAGATTAGTCTCACTAGTACCAGGTAATCCACTTCTAGTGTTGTACAGAATGAGTTAAAGTGAAGGAGTATTACCTGATGCTTGGACAAAGAGTATCATTGTTCTCATCCCCAAACCACACACAGATAATTATTGACCCATATCTCTAACATCGTGTGCTTGTAAAGTGCTTGAACGAATTGTTCTTAAATGGACTCATGTATCGTATACAAGGGGCACCTGTCACCCCAACTGTTTGGATTTATGCCTGGGCTCGGTACACAACACTGTTTTGCTGAATACTTCGCTCATATTGAAGCTTCCCCTCAAGCAGTCTTCATCAACCTATCAGCTGCTTCTGATACAGCAAACAGAGAAATCATACTAGAACAGCTTGCTGAACTGGGAATACAAGGAAAATTACTGAAATGGATAGAGGGCTATTTGTCTAATCGAACAGCATATGTTTTGTTTAATGATGTTAAAAGCACAGAGAGCAAATACTTTGAACTGGGAACTCCGCACGGAGGGGTCCCCAGCCTCTTGTTGCTCAACGTTCTAATGCCTAAACTTACTAAAGATCTTCCAACTAATAATGAAGACAGTCATTTGTTATGCTGATATATGTTTACAGGCTGCTCCGATCCTAGAATGCAAGTTCTGCTCGATGATTTTGCTACTAGAGCTGAGGAATGTGGTCTCCTTATCTCTGTACAGAAAACTCGTGCCCTCATTTCGTGTATTCCACCAGCCAATTATCATATAGATGGACGAGCACTTGAGAACTGCGAGTAGTACAGATACTTTGGTGTCCCCATTAACGACCCTGGGTACCTTTCTTCTCTCAAGAGGAGACTCTGGGAGGTTGCATGGTGACCACCGGCCGGTCGGACGCTCCTGAGGTCTCTCCGCACTGGCTAGTGTTTACATTGGGTGATTGCTGGTTTGCCCTGCTGGTGGTGGTTTGCCACTGACAGGGTGACGTGTGACTTAGCCATGGGGTCTTCTCGCCCCCCAGTGAAGAGGACGTTGTCGGCTGGTCTGGCATTTACGGTGCCGGTGGACCATCCATTGGTTGGTGTCGCCCTGGTGGACGTGCTTCATGTGCAGCTGTCGGACCTGGTGGGCATCCAGCTGCTTAAGGGCAACCGTGCTGTGGTCAAGTTCCGCCTCCAGGCTGCCTTTCAGGCGTTTCTCGAGCGGTGTGAGGGGCGTGTTTACCCTCTCCCTGATACTGCTGGCTCCGTTAAGGTAGTGAATCTTAGTGTCACCTTGACGTCTGTGGCGGTGCATGGTGCCCCCTTCGAATTTCAGGACGACTTTTTGACCTCCTGTTTCGAACAGTTTGGGACAGTGTTAAGTGTTCGTTGGAACAAGGTCGTTGCCGGGCACTGTGTTGGTATGCTTGACGGCTCCCGCACCCTGACAATGTCGCTGAAGTGTAGTGTACTGTCGTCGATGTCCGTGTTGGGGTACACGCTCCGCTGCCAGTATCGGGGTCAACCGCGCACCTGTTATCGGTGTGGTCACGAGGGTCATCTGGCTGCAGCGTGCGACGTGGGAGCAACTGGCCGGGTGCATGTTTTTCGTGCGGAGGATTTTCCGCCCCTGGACGGTTCTGAGGATGGAGTGGGTGCTGTGCCTGAGGCGCCTGCGTGCCTGTCTGCTGCTCCCCCTGTTGAGGCGAGTTCTACGGCCTGTGCGACACATCTGGTGCCTGCTGTGGCCCCTGGAGCTGTTGAGCCGGTGTGTGTGGGTGTCGGGCCGTCGCCTGAGCTGCGTGTTGTGCAGGATGTCCCGGTGGAGGTCCATGTCCCGCCCCCACCTGTGGATGTGATACCGGCTCCCGGGGACGCGGGTTCTGCTGTGTTGGAGGGGGTGCTTCAGCAAGGTGAGGTGCCTGCCGTGTCTGTTGACGACTGTAGTTCTGCTCTTTCCATCCCTGTGCAGAAGCGTGCGCGTCGGTGTTCTGAGGCTGTGTCCCAGGATGATGTGGACAGTGTGGGTGATGTGGCCTCTGTGGACTCTTCGGACGGTGCTGGTGTGGCCTGTGTGGATGTGAAGATGGTGGCCGTGCCTGCGGAGCGGCCTGTTGGGAGTGGTGTGGTGCGGCCTGTCTCGAAGCGTTCGCGGCGGGCTCGGAGTGTGTCTCCCCTTCGTGGTGTGCCTTGGGAGGAGGTGGGGGAGTATGGTGATCTGGCGCACCCCACCGAAGATGTTGGTGCTGTGAGGGCCTCCGAAGTTGCTACCTGTGCCTCTCCTCCTGCGTCTCCTGCTGTTGGATCTCCGCAGTGGGGGGTTGTCCCTGATGATCGGGACCTCGTCGTGATGTTGCGGAAAGATGTGCGCCGGGGGGCCTCGGGTCCTGTGCCCGGTGGTGGGGTCGGTGACGCACCTGCATCCCCTGCTGTATCCCCTCCTTCCTTGCTCCGGTCTGGGGATTGTCTCGTCCCGTCTGCTGGGGTCGTGCCCTGTGAGGGTCCGGAGTTGGGCCCTTATCGAGATGCCCGGGTGCTTCCGATCCCGTGGTGCTCGTCCACTCTCTGGGTGTCGCGGGTGAAGGAGTTTGTGTATCGGGTGCCGGATAGGATGTCTGAGCCGAGGGCGTCGCCTGATGGCCGGCTGCCCGATGACGAGTGGGTGTTTTGGGAAGCGTACTGCTTGCGCTTTCCGATATACAAGTTTCCGGAGAAGTATTAGTTCCCGTCTTGCACACACTGCTACGCCGTGCGTGGGTCAGCTGCCACCGTGACCACGACGCCCCGCCCCCCGGTGCGGGGTGTCTCCCTCTGACATTCGACTCTGTTTTCGCCGCCTCTCCTCTCTCTACGGCCCATCACGTCTACCGCTTTTGACTTTCTTCTCATCCTAACCGTCAACGCATCTCCTTACGTCTGTCCTGGTGCAGTCATCGGGAGGGTTACCCCTTCATGCAAACTGCACCTATTCTCAAGAAGAAGAAGAGACTCTGGGAGAGATTGAAGCCCTTGCGGGTCATTGTTGGTGTCAATCATGGAATTAATGTAAGACTTGCTAGAATGTTTTTTGAATCATTTATACGCTCTGAAATTGAGTACAATGCTTTACATCTCACACTGTATACAGACAAAGAGCTGAAATCTCTTGAAACCTTGCAAAATGAAGCTATGCATCTCATCCTTGGGGTTCCAAAGTCCACGAGAATAGTTAATATGAGAGCAGAGTTAAAATTACCTACCATAAGTGAGAGAATTTTGTCTATTAGCGCAGTTTTCGGCGTGAAGGCATCGAGTAGATCTCGGCAACACATGAAGTTTCAAACTAAACTTTCTAATATGCTACACTCACCTGAGGTCTATAGAAGAAGAGCGAAATCTGATTATGCATTTTGGTTCTACAAGGTAGCCAATTCCATCAAAATATTAAATATGTACCCAACTCAAATCAATGATTAATCAACCAATTATTCCATGGGATAACTGGGATCTATCAGTTGATTTTGTAAATGCATCACAAGAAAGATAGTGTACATTCTACATTATTAAAACAGTTAACACTGAAAAGCATCACAGAGTACTCAGGGTATGGGTAACGATGTGTATCAGTGTGCTATACCGACGGGCGCCTGACAGCTGGGTGGACAGTGCTTCGGATTCATAGTCCTGAGGTTCCGGGTTCGATCCCCGGTGGAGGCGGAGACAAATGGGCAAACTGTTTCTTTCACCCTGATGCCCCTGTTACCTAGCAGTAAATAGGTACCTAGGAATTAGTCAGCTGCTACGGGCTGCTTCCTGGGGATAGGTAACAAAAAGGAGGCCTGGTCGAGGACCGGGCCGCGGGGACGCTAAGTACCGAAATCATCTCAAGATAACCTCAAGATAACGGTTCTGCGGAAGAAGGTGAACGATGTACCGGATGCGCATGTAATATATATGAACAATTTTCTCTCATACATACAGCAATTAAGCGCGTCAATGATTGGGCAAATACAACTCAAACCGAACTTGCAGGCATATACCTTGCCACTGAATTTTTAAAAGACAAAGGCAATGGACTCATATACTGTGACTTGCAGAGTGCACTCCTGGCATTGAACGCATATAATAGTAACACCCAGAAAATAGTCAGTGATATTCGAATGAATGTTTTAGCTGCTAAAGAAAACAGATTTGAAATTAAATTCCTATGGCTACCATTATATATTGGCATCACAAGGCATGACACTGTTGATATGCTTGCAAATACAGCCTGTAGAAAACCAGTAGTAGAAATTGATATGGGTGTTTCATTAGCAGTGACACAGAGATACTTAAACAAATATTTTATGAAAATCTCCCCGACCTAACAAAATACACAAAGACCTGAAAGTTGTAGCATTAAATATTATGATAGATATCGTGAGGAGAATTCACGTGTGGGACTAATAGAGCACGAACTCGGCAATGTGATGTTATAGTGGCCAGAATACGCCTGGGATATAAACGTATCTGCCAGCTTTCTCAAACCCCAATATCGAGTACATAATGTGTCAACTTTGTGAAAGAGAAAACATGTACTCACATGAACATTATATTGTAGAATGTGTCCCTATTGACTGACTTTCGCCCTTCTGGGCTGAGGTATGCGGAACTCTGTAACTACTATAACTGGAACACTTGATATATTGGACTTGTACCCTAGATTGAACTGTAATGTATCAATTATACAATGTATATGATGTAACTATATAATCTGAGCTTGTAAAAGCATCTTAATCACCTTCAGTGGTTGAGTGCTTAATTGCACACTAGTTTCTCTATCAGCTATCTCCCCTGTCACAGAAAAAGGACACAATGTATGTGTACGTATGTGTATATATTTATGTATATGATGTTTATATGTTTTATGTATGTATATGTTTGTGTATTATATGTATTTTATAAGTATATGTGGAAGATGAACAGAATTACATTTCACCTTTGTAAATGCACATTATAACACTGTAAAAGATACATCGAACACTTTATGTAGGGCATACGTAAATCTTGTATCTATGTATTTACGTATGTAGGTTAGCTTAGCATTTTAAAAGCACTATACAGTCACCTTCTGTGGTTGATTGTTCAATAAATCCCTGAACTATATGTTTACCAAATCTCTCACCCTGTCCATGAGGACAGAGAAAATGTATATGCTGATTAGCATTGTAAATGTGGCCACGTCGTGGTAGAAAATAAAACAAAAAAAAATAACTTTTTGGGGGTGAGCCCTCGATATAAGCCTAACGGTTACAAATATACTCTGGCTGCCTGTCCCTGGACAAAATGAATTATTATAATTAATATTGAATTATTATATCTTAACAATATCGTTTGTTACAGATCACTGTTGTCTCGTATGCAGGCGAAGAGTCACAATAACGTGGCTGAAGTATTTGACCAGACCACACACTAGAAGTTGAAGGGACGACGACGTTTCGGTCCGTCCTGGACCATTCTCAAGTCGCTTTGAGAATGCAACTTTGAGAATTTAAATGCTCCTGGACCATTCTCAAGCGACTTGAGAATGGTCCAGGACGGACCGAACGTCGTCGTCCCTTCAACTTCTAGTGTGTGGTCTGGTCAACACTGTTGTCTCTTTTTAAACTGTTGTTGTTAAGGTGTTCAATATCAATTAACACATTAGTCACATTACCAGACGAGCCATGGACCCCCAACCTTAAGGTAACCTTTCCATGACCCCAAGCTATCAATGTCCCAAGGAATCAAACACAATGGCAATGTTATCGAGGGTTAAAACACCGAATAGCGCATGTGGACGTTCAGCACAACCAGTTCTCTCAATGTTCGACTCGGTGAAAAATTCCATCAATTTTCTTGTTCAGAAACGAATGAACCCATGCAACTAACCAAACCACTTGAGGACAATCCATTACAAATTTTGGTTGCATAGTATATACTATAACCGTCTTTTTAACTGACAAGTCAATTTCGTAACAAAATTATGTTAAAGAAAATTGAAAAATGGGCATTAGCCAAGAGGACTGGTTGCTGTATAAATCCTGTATGTATATTTTTTTATGTCTGAGGAATCAACGTAGAAAGTAAGCCTATAACAATTACGTTAGAAGACTTACTGACTGGCAGTCAGTAGTCCCTAAACCTTATTCATAAACTTTCATGAAATTTACATAATAAAAGCTGCCTCGCAAGACCAATAAGCTTTCTGCTGTTTTGCTTATTCTTGTGTTATTGTTAATCTCAGTTACCTATCAAATGTTAACGTTGATGTATACTGAGCAGACACAATGTACAGTGGGAGACTAGTATCTTAATTATAAAGTAAGTTCACTACGGGCTCACATTACCACGTGCTACTTGGAACTTTTGTTCCGATTAGCTGAATCTAAAACATCAACAACAACATCCTGGTCACATAATTGTTTAAATGCTCTTGTTTATAATCTCATGTTTGTTGCTCTCTATGAAATTTCATTTATTAAAGAATACTTTCAAAGTGTTAGAATTGATAAACATCATGAAATTAATGAATCATATTTTATGGCAATTTCTTGTTTTGTTGCCCCGTTAAGTGTTCAGTACAGTCGCTTATATAATTTGTTAGTTAATCGATAAGATGGCTCACCAATCCCGTGTTGCTTGGGGCTTTTTGTTCCTGGTAGCAAATTTTGAACAACAACAGCAAGATCGATAAATTCTAATTTGATAAAATATTTGAAGCTGTGCATTGTACACATGATGCACGGTGTAAAATACGTTGAATAACGTGTTATGTGTTTGTTTTCCCTTATTATTTACATTACCAAATGAGTTGTTGTTGTTAAGATTTGCTACTGGAACAAAGTTCCAAGTAGCACGGGCTATGGTGAGCCCGTCAAGACCAAAATAGAATTTATCACTTTTTTATATTTGATCTCTGAACACTTGCCAATTTCTGCATAAGTAATACATAACTGCCTGTTATGCACCTTCTTCAGTCTAAGATTAATTAAGCAAATCTATCTAGGAATAAAATATTTTTTGAATAAGTAATTTTATATATTTTCTTATTCTTAGTCTAAAGTTAAATAGTAAAGTACAAAAATATAATTATATTCAGACAAACCGGAACACAAAATCCAACTCATAACTAGCTATCAATGCCCCAAAGGAATAAAACACAATGACAATGTTATCGTAGATAAAACACCGACTAACGTATGCGAACGTACAGCACAACCAGTTCTCTAAATGTTCTACTCGGTGAAAAATTACATAAATTTTCCTGTTGAGAAACGAATGAACCCATGCAACCCACCAAACAAACTGAGGACAATACATTACAAATGGCAGAATTGTTGTTGTATATATATACTAAAACAGTCTTTTTAACAGATTAGTCAATTTTGTCAAAAAATTATGTTAAAGAAAATTGAAAAATGGGTATTAGCCAAGAGGACTGTTTGCTCTGGTTTCAAGAGGAATCAACGTAGAAAGTAAGCTTATAACTATTACGTCAGAAGACTCAATGACTGGCAGTCAATAGTCCCTAAATCTTATTCATAAACTTTCATGAACGTTACATAATAAAAGCTGACTCTCAAGACCAAAAGGCTTTCTGCTGT
>WNGS01164437.1:13649446-13694986 GCA_020271785.1 Procambarus virginalis
TCCGAGAGCATCCCAGACGCTGCCTTAATCAACTGAGCTACGACATAGTCAAAGGAGTTGAAACCGAAGTTCTACTGAACTTACCGGATCCTGCAGCCTCTCCGAGGTACAAACCAGGGTTTTACACAAATCCCCCCCCTGCTCTCGATTTAGTCAAGTAGGCCGTTTCTCCCTCTTCGCTCTTACTTCATTACTTGTGGATTGTGCATTTGATGCATCACGCAATTGTGATTTCTCTTCGTAAGGGCGAAGAGGGAGACGGCCTATTGACATAGCTCGAGTGCATGGGGGGAGTTGTGTAAAACCCTGGTTTGTGCCTAGCCTCGGAGAGGCTGCAGGATCCGGTAAGTTCAGTAGAACTTCGGTTTTAACTCCTTTTGACTATGTCGTAGCTCAGTCGATTTAGGCAGCGTCTGGGATGCTCTCGGACGCAGGTTCGAATCCTCGTCACGGCCCTTGTGGATTTGTTCATTTTATGCATCACGCTATTGTGATTTCTGTGTGTAGCGTAGACCATTTATTACTATCAACTGGAAAGATGCACACAGTCCCCGCACACCCAACTGGGAAACCCGCTCAACATCACACTGTGAAACCAGCTCCTCAGTTACATACCAACCCCTCCATAAAACATTTAATAGATTGAAAATGAATGTAAAAGACCATGAATGTTCAAGATCCTTGTTAACATTTTGATGCTAGTGGAATCGTTCGTTTGGATCTAAACAGAAATTTATTGGCTCCCGTATCTCCCGTATATAATAAACGACATTATACATAAAATGACTGTACTTAAATCTGTTTTTTTACCTGATAAATTACCTATTGTTCAACTGTTTTTCACACTAACTTCTACACCACGATATTTATTCCACAATACTATAGCAAGCAGTCAAGTGTATGAACCTTCTTCTGTTGAGAGAAAAGTAACTGTGAAGATTGATCCACACAGTAAAAGAATGCTTCCTGGATCATATATTAACAGGTGAGTGTATATAAAGGTGTATGTAATGTGTAAGTAGCTTTACTCGGTAAAAAGCGGTCTAAGGAGACAGAGCGATGGACACTCACGTGATATACGCCACCAGCATATCAGATATGCATTTATTCCCAAATAACAACCTCGCATCTTTCCAAAATCAACTGTTAACCAGTTAGAATTTGATCCAAGGAGGACTTATGAAATGTGTCTACAAAAATTACTCCCCCCAAATCCCATTATGTTATTAAGCGTAATAATCCCGAGGTCTATATACGTGTAGGGGGTTGTGTATAAGAAAGTAGGTGTGGAGAGATATTTGTATTCAAAGTATTTATTATCATCTGATGTTTAGCTGGAACTATAAAAGAAATAATAACACGATTAATACAGAAATAGGCATCATATTTCCAAGTAACGCTAAACTGAGTTTTTTAGGAAAGACATTTAAACAAATTTTCACCTAAATACGGAACAAATTGTATTAAGTATGTTTCTTCCTCCAATCGAAATAAGTTCGCTACTGTGATTAGTGAGGAGGATATTAGCCCATCAGTGAGGCATAGAAACGTCTGTAGGGTTACATTATCATTTGGACCTGCTCTTGGGAAAGTGATGGGCGTGGTTCAAGATAGCGAATTTGACATTCGCAAAAAGATGGTGTGTCTCGAGTATAGTTGACACATGCCTATTCCCACCCATGCCTAGAGGAGGAGTTGACATTCTGTGTGTTTATTGCGATAAGATCCTTTCCACTAGATATGGGAACCAGTCTGTGAATATTTTGATGTAATCTCCCTAAATGGAAGTGATAACAGCAACAATAAAAAAACTATATGTGCGTCTTAACACCAATATGATAGACAGCGTCCGCATCACTATTAGTGATCAAGATGGTAACCCAATATATTTTGATGAACGTGGGTGTACCATAACAGTCTTGCATGTACGTCCTGCAGCAGGAGGTATATAACACCACATTTCCCCCACTTCTCATTTGTCTGAAACAAGCGGAGTAATGCGTGTCAACTTTATTCCTCTCTCTGTTGAAGAATTATGTATTCTGTTAACCCCTCCTAGGAGGGAAGGGGGGGGGGCAGATGATATACGGATTTTCAACAGCAGTAGGCGTTATATGCGTGGACGGGGAAATACTATCCTTTTTAAGCGAGATAGCGCGTCGTGCGGCGCCCTTTATAATGAGGAAGTTGGCTCCAGCTGCGCTTAGGTCCGAGCACAACGTACTAGACAACATTAATAATGACAAACAAACTTTCAAACAGTCTCTTAAGAAACACGGGGTTGAAACATTGAAAGGAGTGGGGAAGCAAATGATCGGGGGAAGAGTGCAGAAGAATAAAACAAGAAAACAACAAACAAACAAAATTAGTAAACATCAAACGTTTTACTAAAGCGAAATATAATGATGTGTTGTCATAAAATTCTTCTCACTCGGCTGGTGTTATCAAAAGGGTGAACATGGCTGGATATAACGCTCATGGCCTCCAGGTGCCATTAGAACACTATACCGCCGCTGTTGGTGAAGCCTTTCCTAAGGTATTTTCCCCTCGATTGGTAGAATCAACAATTGCCAGCAGACAAACGGTATTACCTGTGAATTCTGGGGCCAATAATAAGTTTACAGACATCTATCTGGAATTCATCATAAAGGGAGGAGAATGGTCAGCTAGTGGAATTATCATCTATAGCTTTGGAGTTGTCTATTGATCTAACCGAAGAAGGGAGCCGGTCGGCCGAGCGGACAGCACGCTGGCCTTGTGATCCTGTGGTCGTGGGTTCGATCCCAGGCGCCGGCGAGAAACATTGGGCAGAGTTTCTTTCACCCTATGCCCCTGTTACCTAGCAGTACAATAGGTACCTGGGTGTTAGTCAGCTGTCATGGGCTGCTTCCTGGGGGTGGAGGCCTGGTCGAGGACCGGGCCGCGGGGACACTGAAAAGCCCCGAAATCATCTCAAGATAACCTCAAGAGAAGAAGATGGAACAACACCTTCAGGAGATGCTAAAAACATCTCGTTAGTGAATGGATTGTCTCAAACTCTATTCAAATCCGCTATTGTGTATTTAAACGAAACAGTAGTTGAAACCAGCTTATTATTCTCATTCTGGTCATATGTAAAGCTGTTATCAGCGATTTCCGGGAGTAAGGCTGCGTGCTACGATAAACTGTCTCAGTTTTTTAATGTGCTACGATAAACTGTTTCAGTTTTATAATCGTGTTGATCCTGGTAAAATTGAAGCTAGCTATTTCACTAATGCATCAGCTGGAGAGAAGCAGCGGAAGGCTGATATGAAAACGAGCGGTGTAAATACCTGCTTCGAACTAATGTTGGATGTCGCATCAGTTAGTAAATACATTTTGGATAATGTGGACATTCGAGTGCGCCTCGAACTTCAACCCGATAAATGGCTTATACTCAGTGATAATGAACAGGCTAATTATAAATATAATATCAAGTACTCACCTAGTTGTACTCAACTAGTTGTGTTTGCGGGGGTTGAGCTCTGGTTCTTTGGTCCCGCCTCTCAACCGTCAATCAACAGGTGTACAGATTCCTGAGCCTATTGGGCTCTATCATATCAAGTCTACACGTCTATGGGTTGATAGGGTATTGCCTTATCCTGAAGGATTAATAGCCATTAATAAAGCTATGTTGCAGAAGAACTCTCCTATTACGTATATTTTAATAAAGCTTTATACAAACATATATATTTGGTACAGGTCAGCGCTCGATAACATTGGACCAACCATGGGGGACTGTCATACCAGAACATTTATATATGGTCATCGTTGATATGGAGGCCGTGTCTGGGGCATATAATCGCAACCCGCTTTATTTGGAAAACTGCGAGCTTAGTAAGGTATTAATATCGCAGAATAGCACTAATATTGTCAATATTGGGTGTGACTTCCCTCATAACTGTGCCAAGTTGCATTACACAGCATTACAAGCCTTAGGCTTCGATAAAGACAATATATTGTACTCACCTAGTTGTGTTTGCAGGGGTTGAGCTCTGGCTCTTTGGTCCCGCCTCTCAACCGTCAATCAACTGATGTACAGATTCCTGCGCCTACTGGGCTCTGTCTTATCTACATTTGAAACTGTGTATGGAGTCAGCCTCCACCACATCACTTCCTAGTGATCACTTCCTTCCATTTACTAACTACTCTGACACTGAAAAAGTTCTTTCTAATGTCTCTGTGGCTCATTTGGATACTCAGTTTCCACCTTGTGTCCCCTTGTGCGTGTGCCACCCGTGTTAAATAATCCATCCTTGTCCACCCTGTCAATTTCCCTGAGAATTTTGTATGTGGTGATCATGTCTCCCCTAGCTCTTCTGTCTTCCAGCGACGTGAGGTGCAGTTCACGTAGTCTGTCCTCATAATTCATGCTTCTTAGTTCTGGGTCTAACCTAGAGGCATACCTCTGAACTTTTTCCAGCTTCGTCTTGTGCTTGACTAGGTACGGACTCCATGCTGGGGCTGCATACTCCAGGATTGGCCTTACATATGTGGTTATCTTGAGGTTATCTTGAGATGATTTCGGGGCTTTTAGTGTCCCCGCGGCCCGGTCCTCGACAAGGCATCCACCCCCAGGAAGCAACCCGTGACAGCTGACTAACACCCAGGTACCTATTTTACTGCTAGGTAACAGGGGCATAGGGTGAGAGAAACTCTGCCCATTGTTTCTCGCCGGCGCCTGGAATCGAACCCAGGACCACAGGATCACAAGTCCAGCGTGCTGTCCGCTCGGCCGACCGGCTCCCCTCAAGGAAATTATACAAAGTGGTATACAAGGTTCTGAAGGATTCCTTACGCAGGTTTCTGAAAGCAGCTCTGATGTTAGCCAACCTCGCATAGGCCGCTGATGTTATTTTTTTGATGTGGGCTTCAGGAGACAGGTTTGGCGTGATATCAACTCCCAGATCTTTCTCTATGTCCGTTTCGTGAAGGACTTCATCTCCCATTCGGTATCCAGTTACTGGCCTCCTAGTTCCTCCTCCTAGTTTCATTACCTTACATTTACTTGGGTTGAACTTTAGTAGCCATTTGTCGGACCATTCCTTCATTTTGTCTAGGTCATCTTATAGCCTCATACTATCCTCCTCTGTCCTGATCCTCCTCATAATTTTCGCGTCATCAGCAAACATCGAGAGGAATGAGTCAATTCCTTCTGGAAGATCATTTATGTATATCAGAAACAGTATAGGTCCAAGGACTGAACCCTGTGGGAATCCACTGGTGACTCCCCGCCACTCCGAGACCTCACCTCTCACGGTGACTCGCTGTGTCCTGTTGCTTAGGTACTCTCTTATCCAGTGGAGTACCTTCCCTTTCACTCCTGCCTGCATCTCCAGTTTGTGCACTAGTCTCTTATGTGGTACTGTGTCAAAAGCTTTCTGGCAGTCCAGAAATATGCAGTCTGCCCAGCCCTCTCTCTCTTGCCTGATTTTTGTTGCCAGGTCATAGAACTCAATTAATCCTGTTAGGCATGATTTGCCATCTCTGAACCCATGTTGATGTTGTGTTACAAAGTTCTTTTGCTCCAGATGTTCCACTAGCTTTTTTCGCACAATCTTTTCCATCATCTTGCATGGAATGCAAGTTAGGGACACTGGCCTGTAGTTCAGTGCCTCCTGTCTATCACCCTTCTTTTATATTGGGACTACATTGGCCGTCTTCCAAATTGTTGGCAGTTCGCCTGTTACCAGCGACTTGTTGTACACTATGGAGAGTGGTAGGCACAGAGCCTCTGCTCCTTCCTTAAGGACCCATGGTGAGATTCCATCCGGGCCTATAGCCTTTGTCACGTCGTAATCTAGCAGATGCTTCCTCACCTCCCCACTGGTACTCTCAAACTCCTCTAGTCGTGTCTGGGTTGGTGTTCCCTCCCTTATCTCTGGGACTTCTCCTTGCTCTGAGGTGAAGACTTCCTGGAATTTCTTATTGAGTTCCTCACACACTTCCTTGTCGTTTGTAGTGAATCTTTCTGCCCCTATCCTCAGTTTCATTACCTGTTCCTTCACTGTTGTTTTCCTCCTGATGTGGCTATGCAGCAGTTTGGGTTGAGTCTTTGCCTTGCTCGCTATGTCATTTTCATATTGCCTCTCTACCTCTCTTCTCACCCTGACGTATTCATTCCTGGCGCTCTGGTATCTTTCTCTGCTCTCTAGTGTTCTGTTGTTTCTATAGTTTCTCCATGCCCTTTTACTTAGCTGCTTTGCTAGCTTGCAACTCTGATTAAACCATGGGTTTCTCATTTCCATTTCATTTTTTTCATTTTGGACTCGGACGTACTTGTCTGCCGCCTCCTTACACTTCTGTGTGATGTAGTCCATCATGTCTTGAACCGTCTTTCCTCTGAGCTCTGTTTCCCAAGCTATTTCAGTTAGGAATTTTCTCATCTCCTCATAGTTTCCCTTCCGGAATGCCGGCCTATTGTTTTCTGTTCCCTTCCTTGAGTATATTAACCCTTCTTCGACCAGATATTCAAACAACAGTGCACTGTGATCACTCATACCCACGGGGGCTTCAAGACCGATTTCCCTTATGTCTGAATCGTTCAGAGTGAATCGAGTCTTGCTGATTCATCATTGCCTCTCATTCTCGTGGAACCCTTGACATGCTGACTTAAAAAGTTTCTAGTCGTCACCTCTAGCAGTTTCGCTCTCCATGTTTCCTCACCTCCATGTGGTTCTCTGTTTTCTCAGTCTATCCTTCCATGATTAAAGTCACCCATGATGAGCAGATGGGATCAGTTTCTACAGGCAGCAGCGGCTGCTCTCTCAATGATAATGTTAACTGCCATGTTGTTTCTGTCATACTCTTGCCTGGATCTTCTTTCATTTGGTGGTGGATTATATATCACTGCTACTACTACTCTTGGTCCTCCCATCGTCATGGTGCCTGTGATGAAGTCTCTGAACCTTTCACAGTCCGTAACAACCATCTCCTCGAAACTCCATTCCTTTCTCATCAGTAGAGCCACTCCACCTCCTCCCCTTCCTTCCCTCTCTTTCCTTATTACAGTGTAGTCCTGGGGAAACACCGCATTCGTTATGATTCCTGAGAGTTTTGTTTCTGTGAGTCCAATTACATCTGGGTTTACTTCTTGTGTTCTTTCCCTAAGTTCACTGGCCTTGTTTGTAATCCCATCTATGTTCGAGTACATGACCTTGAAGCTGACTCTCTTCTGTCCATTCTCAGTTTCTGTTGATTCCACTGGAGTTGGGGGGCAAGGGATGTCTGGGATGGGTGAGCCTAGGATGGGGGACCTGGGGGGTCTGGGGTGTGAGGGGGCTGGGAGGGTCTGGAACAGGGGGGCTAGGGGGGCTGTCGTGAAGCGGCTGAGGGGGTCGGGGTTGGGGATTAGTTGGGTCATGTGATGGGGAGCTGGAGGGGCATGTGGTGGGAGGTCACGGGTTGGGGTATGCAGGGTAGACTGGGATGGGTTGACAGGGAGGGGAGGGAGCCTGAGGAGGGGGGGCTGGGAGGGAGGGGGTGGGGTAGGAAGGAGAACTTGGGATGGGGAAACTGGGAAGGCACAGGCTGGAGAAACAGGGAAGGGCATGGGGTGCAGGAACAGTGAGGGTCTGGGGTAGGGGCTGGGGAGAAAAAGGGCATGGGGGAACATGGGAGGGTCTGGGATCGGGGAACATGGGGGGGCATGGTCTGAAGGGGGACTTTACTGTCTGGGGAGGTGCAGGTGATTGGTGGGGGATGGCTGAGGGTTGGTTGGGGGAGGCTTCTGTTACAATCCTCCCTGGGGATGCTGGTCTGCTGGTGGGGGGATTCCCACTCCCTTCTGAGGTTCCTGGAGACACTGAGCTGAGTCCTGTGGCTCCCATATCCCCACCCCTTTCTCTGCGTCTCCTCCTTGTTTCTGCAGCCTTCCTTCTCTCCTCCCTTGTCATGTCCCTTTGCAGAAAGACGTCCTCGTATCCCCCTAACCTCACAAATCTGCTCTTCCTGGATAGGATTTTCTCCCTTGTTGCCTCGTTCGTGAGCACAACCTTTATCAATCGTTTCCTTTCCCTCTTGTAGATGCCCAGCCTGAAAATCTTCTCTATGTTTCCATCTACCTCCTCCATATCCAGTCCCTCCAAGATCTCTGTCATGGTTGCTTGGTCCCTCCTTCTCCACTACTCCCGATTGGATCCCTCTGGTTCCTGTACTCCTACAACTATAATTGTTCGTTTCCTTTCCAGCATTTGTTCAGTGCATTTTGCAGCTTCCTGTGAGGTAGCTGCTGCCTCTAGAGCGGCCTTGGCACTTGGGCTGTTCTGCAGTATTTCTGCAAAAGAGAGTCCCCCTGGAAGGAGCCTTCCATCAGCTTCGTCCCCTGTTTCCAGGAAGTTGCATACCCTGTGCTGGTTTGAATTCTGATTTTCCCTGAGTCTCTTTATCTCCTCTCTGGCTTCCTCTAACTCACTCCTTTGGTTCTGTATTAATGTTTGCATTTCCTGCAGGTCTTTGCCAAACCTCTCTTTCATGTCCTGCAGGTCTCTGCTGAATCTCATTTTCATTTCTTGCAGGTCTCTGTTGAACCCTATTTGCATTGCCTGCAGGTCTCTGCCGAATCCCCCTAATGTCTGGTTGAGCCATTCAAAGGTAGTATCCACCATTCTCCCCTGTCCCTGTATTTGGTGATGTCCCTCCATCATTTTCCCTGGCTGAGGAAAAAAAACGTCCTGGCTTTTTCTTGTGCGTGTGTTTGTGTTTATGAGTGTGTGTTTGTTGTATGTGTGTGTTTGTGCGTGTGCGTGCAAGTGCGTGCGTGCGTGTTCGCTTGTGTGTGTGTGTGTCATTGTCTTATGATACATATGTGAATGGTGAAACCATACTGGCCTTTAATTTACAACCTGAGGATATAGATGACACCATCCCGATTCAAAAAAAAGAGTGGTAATCTACGGATTGCTTTGGAATTTAAAAGCAGTGTAGCCAGAAATAGTCATTCTACCTTACGGATCTACAATGAGGGTAATCAGCATTAATGCAAAACGGCGAGTTATTTGTGATACGCAAGGATAAATATTAATATGAATTGTTTGGAAATAAATGAGGCTATTAGAAGTAATTTAGGTAATAAGGTTGACTATCTAGGATGTTTCCTAGCTAAAGACGTAAGGAAAATAGTGAAAAAAATACATAAAAAGTCGATGGTGTTCTTAATCAACACTCTGGAGTCTGGTTCTCGTAATAAAATGGGGCATTGGATAACATTCTATGTTGATGTTAATAAGGATGGAGATCCTAGATAGTTATACTAGACAGCTACGCCAATCCCGCAATAGGAACATATTCAAGATATTTCGAAGAGTTTATGTCCTATTTCCAAGACTATGACTAATATATTATGAAGAAAAGGATTCAATCCCTGAACAGTTACTTTTGTGGGAATTATGCTGTTTATTTTGCCTACCATTTTTCCAGACTAGCCTTAGAGCACGCCTTGCTTCACTTTGATCAAGCATTTAAATATGGTCGATTTGCCAAGAACGATGAAAAAGTGTTGAAATTCACCTATGCTTGGATGAAAATGCCCGTGTGTAAGCAAATATTCTGCTTAAACAATTTTGATAACTGTGAAATGCTGTGTGATAAAATTAGCTAGGATATTAGTATGGTGAGTAATACTTATGATAAGATTGAATGAAAGAAAGAATGATGCACATAATAATAATCATGGCTGTATTTATTTACAACATTAACAACTAAAAATTCTGATCCGTTTCTCATTCTACAGATTGGTTGGCTGACTAGGATGGCACGAAGGTTCAATGAGAGACTGAGGAAGCTACGATGGTCGAGATGACTGTCTATTCGCAAAGCTGAACAAAGAACTATTATTATTATTATTATTATTATTATTATTATTATTATTGTAGCTGTAAATGTCTTAAGTGTTTAATAATAATAAAGAATAAAATTATATATAAACGGGTTTACTTCTGCTATTTATTTATTATTATGTATACTGAGAAAACGCGTGTAAGCTATTAACTGCTAAGTGTGTGAGGAGGAGGAGGTGGCCGGGGCAATCGTTTCTCTGATGTAATACTACCCCTGCCACATTTACCTCAGTCAGTCACACGATAATCATCAAAGAGGTGAGCCACCCGAACGCTCGCTCTACACCCATGACCTATGTGGTCAAACCCAGCGGTTATGAGACATGTGACACAGGGGGGCCATGTGCTACTTATGAGAAAGGCTAAAGGAGCAGGATGGGGAAAATTATATTTCCTCGCACACACCGATCAAACGGCCAGCCCGGCCAAACACTCGCCCCACTATGTGGTGGTGGTGGTATGAGGCGGTGTGAGCTATGTGCTCCCTATACACCTCTGAGGGGTGTCAAGTGGTTGGGGGGAGGGGGCGGGCAGGAGTGGCTATGGTAGAGGGTATTGCTGTCATTCACCAGTCACACGTCGACCTTCAAGGAGGTGACCCGCCCAAACGCTTGCTCCCCCACTGCCATGTGCCATGTAGTATGTGGTGACACTCCTCAGGCCTATGTGGTGGGTATGCGCCACACTTAGGATGAAGACATCAAAGACTGGACACTTTGGGTAAGAATGATTTTTTTTGGTAAAAATATTACCACTTCACACTCTCCTATCGCCCCCAAAACTACCGCCTACCACTCCCCTCCCCTCCCCTTTCCCCCTTAACCTCCTTCATATGCCCTTCCCTAACCACCCATCTTAACATCCTGATCTCCAAGGCTTGTCCATCCATGGGATGGTCTCCCCCCCCCCTCTATGCCCTCAACATATCCTTCATACTTTTATTTAACTATATATCTCCACACACTTAACTCTATGCTACATACTCATACATATTCATCTTACTACTACTATTGATCACCTGTTCCTATACTTACACTTTACCCCCACGAGACCACCCGGGCGCACCCAGACACCCCCTCCCCGCGATCCACAACCACCCTTGCCGGACCACACATATGCACCCCACGGGGCCCCCTAGAGACTAGAGATGTGTGCAACACCTGTGCAGGGGCTTAATTGCCACACCTGCTCAGGTGTCATGCACGGTTCTAGTCTCAATTTACCCTACTCGGGGGGAGGGAGGGGGGGAGGAGTACTGGATAATTAAGGACACTAGGTCACTAGGGTAAAGGGGATGGTAGGCCCAATATCAGTAAGACAATGAACCATTAATACACATGGGAATGACACTTGACAGTATATGACTTTATTTGAAGCAGTTAAATAGACACTTTCCTAACTATATTCCCTAACAGAGGCAAGGAATAAACGAATAAGGTGCTTTAGTTCAAGAGAGCTGTACTTACTCGAATGTTGTTCCAGAATGACCCCTGGGAGGATGTCCTCTCCCGGTGTCCACCCAGAGCGTCCTCCTGGGCTTCTCCCACTCTACTGTCCCTGGCCGTGATCACCTGATCCCCAGCTGAACATGAGGGGTTGCATTTGATGTGGAGCGGTTAATCCCTGTAGGTTATCATGACGGCATCAACTCTGACCACCTGGTGACTCAATGGCCATTGACCTGTCCCCCCTGGTTAATTTAAATTCTAGAGGTGTAACTTTTCCATTTTCTGGTGCTACCTGTCTGGCACCATGCCTGTGGCTTGTTCATGCTGTTATGATGTTCATGTTGTTTTACTATGTACTGCTCTCTTGTTACAGGTGAACCATCCCGCCCCAGGATGGTTCACACATCATGGTGGTAAGGTTGGTGCACTATCCCACCCCGGAATGGTTCACACATCATGGTGGTAAGGTTGGCGCACTATCCCACCGCAGGTAATTACTTAATAAGGAACCCTCAGATACGCTCACAGGCCAGAACTTGCAGAAACCTTATAATGGTGGAATTTGTTTATTATTGTAAACATAAGCTACAGATTGTGTGGAGAGTCGGTGGAAGGTGGTGGGGCAGGTGGAGGGTCGTGGGTGACTCGGAAGTGGTTGGGTGGTGGGGGCAGGAGGGTGATGTTGGGTGCTCTGCGTGGGACGGAACGGATGAGGTTAGTTCTGGGAATAGTGGAATGGTTATGGATTGATAATGTATTCTTTGCCTTGTGTGGGGGTTGAATATTATACACCGTAGTCGCTTGTAGGTTTATTGACTGAGACAAACAGATATATATCTGGCCATCCGAGGTCCTCACTACTCTGGGTCTGTGGAGCTAACTGACTGCCGCAAGCATGGCTGGTGGCTGAGAATGTGACATGACGTCAGAGGCCTACTCGCCTGTGATTGGTTATGTTCCAACTGGCGGGGAATTTGAATATAACACCGCTCAGACACGCTACCAAGTCGACGTCCCTTGTCGACAAGCTCTGGCTACCTATAAAGTTACAATGATACTGAAAGGACCTCAGTGGCATTCAATAATGGCTTACATGTGAAAATTGCATAATAAACATTGAAAATAGATCAGGTGTGCGTAATTCTAACATCTTGGCATATGCACCAAAAAAAAAATTTTGAACATAATAGCTGAAAATCATGGTAACAATGCTTTGATTCAACCTTAGTATGAAGAACATGTGTATGTCTACTTGTCAGAATGAACAATACAACTCAAGGTATTGCCTAAACAAAATTATTAACATGTGTCAATGGCATGTGCTTGAAACAATACAAAATTAAACAATTATTACATTACTGAACAAAATTCTGACCTAACAACCACAAATGAATTTTAAGATTAGATAATGATTTTTTTTTTTTTTCCTTTTCTTTTCCAATGTACAATATATATTTACAAGACCAATGTACAATATATTTAATTTGCAATATATTTACAAGTATATACAAGACCTGGAACAAGAAGACTAACATCTGCGTGATAGCAGTCAGGATTCACTGGCCTCAATGTGGTTGCTAGAACATTAATGAAATCTTTATGACAAGCACTGTAAAAAAAATTACAAATGGCAGTAGACTTAACAATGGCATTTAATTTGTATCAAAATAAAATTGAGAAAACATGATCATACTATATATATATTGGTAATAATAAGACACATGTGGTGGAAATACTGCAAATGAATTTTGCAAAACAAAACAGAATAACTGCAGAGTGCACTTAATTGTAAATTCTGCGGATATCTACACCTAGCTCATCCAGAGCACTATACAACTCTGGCTCTGACTGAGGATCAGGAACAGATGAAACTGCATGTGACAAACTATCATCTTGAGGGATAACCTCGTTATCATCTAGCCAATGGACATGTGGTGAGTGCACGGTTGAAACGAGAGGTCTAGATCTAAGATTATAAGTGCTAGTATGGGTTGCTGAATATCAAGTGGTCTGTCAACCACAGAAGGTGGTGTCCCAATAGGAGGATCTGTCTGGGCAAGTTCATTGTCATCTTCCTCATCAGTGTCGTCAACAGTCATTTTAGCTAACTTCANCGCCACACTCAGCCCACCTCATCACCTGGGGACGCCACACTCAGCCCACCTCACCACCTGGGGACGCCACACTCAGCACACCTCACCACCTGGGGACGCCACACTGAGCCCACCTCACCACCTGGGGACGCCACTCCCAGCCCACCTCACCACCTGGGGACGCCACACTGAGCCCACCTCACCACCTGGGGACGCCACACCCAGCCCCACCTCACCACCTGGGACGCCACACCCAGCCAACCTCACCACCTGGGGACGCCACACTCAGCCCACCTCACCACCTGGGGACGCCACACCCAGCCCACCTCACCACCTGGGGACGCCACACTGAGCCCACCTCACCACCTGGGGACGCCACACCCAGCCCACCTCACCACCTGGGGACGCCACACCCAGCCCACCTCACCACCTGGGGACGCCACACTCAGCCCACCTCACCACCTGGGGACGCCACACTCAGCCCACCTCACCACCTCACCACCTGGGGACGCCACACTCAGCCCACCTCACCACCTGGGGACGCCACACTGAGCCCACCTCACCACCTGGCCCCTGGGGACGCCACACTGAGCCCACCTCACCACCTGGCCCCTGGGGACGCCACACTCAGCCCACCTCACCACCTGGGGACGCCACACTCAGCCCACCTCACCACCTGGGGACGCCACACTCAGCCCACCTCACCACCACCAACAACCACCATCCACCACCACCCTGCTACCTGTACTTCTGCACCTCGCCAACAAATTGGAGCACAACGACGTCCACCTATACGTCCACACCATCAACCGGCTGCTCACCGCAAATGGACTGCCGACGGTGATAGTACCCGGCGACCTTCTCCCTGCGCCTCCAGCTGCCGGCGCCACAACCAGTCCGGAAACAGGGACGCCACCCACCGTGGCTGCCTCTTCTGACATCGACATGACATCCGAAGACGACAATGGACCACCCGGAACTCCGACAACCGACACCAGGAGGCGCCCCAGAGCCGACGTTGACGAAAATGACCTTGCGACCGACGAACACGAGGACGACGACAAAAGTCCCGGCCATGTCCTCTACATTGCTGCCAGCGTGGTCAACGGCGAGACAAACACCAGACGACAACTGGCCCACAAGTGTATGAGGATAATGAGCACTAAGGCGGTCAACAACCCCCGCACCCAGAGTGTCCCCACGCCAACACTACCACCGCCGTCACTCACCTCACCATACTCAAGGAAGAGAACCATCAACTGGAATGCCGCCACACATTCCCGGACGGACAAATGGAATTCCTGGAAAAGGACGACGATGCTGATGGTACCAAACTGCCGACGTTGTTCTGTGCAGAAGTAAAGCGTCGCCGTACACACACAAACGTATGTGTGTGTACGTCTGGTAACATACTGTATGTGTAAAGGAATAAATGTGTATCACTCAGAATGTTGGGTAATATGTTGATTGTTTGTGATGTGTGTCAATATATATATATATATATATATATATATATATATATATATATATATATATATATATATATATATATTAATATATATATATATATATAACGCTGTACTGAACGGGGTGAGACTAGCTGGAGCTGCCTCATCCCTTTGTGTGTATTTATACCTCAATAAACTTAATTTCAATTGGAAATCTTCATGAATTATACAACTCTTACATAACTCTTCATGAATTATGCCTGACAACACTCCCGCTACTGTCCTACACGTGTGTGGTGTAGCAACACTCCCGGCTACTGTCCTACACGTGTGTGGTGTAGCAAACTCCCGGCTACTGTCCTACACGTGTGTAGTGTAGCAACACTCCCGGCTACTGTCCTACACGTGTGTGGTGTAGCAACACTCCCGGCTACTGTCCTACACGTGTGTGGTGTAGCAACACTCCCGGCTACTGTCCTACACGTGTGTGGTGTAGCAACACTCCCGGCTACTGTCCTACACGTGTGTGGTGTAGCAACACTCCCGGCTACTGTCCTACACGTGTGTAGTGTAGCAACACTCCCGGCTACTGTCCTACACGTGTGTGGTGTAGCAACACTCCCGGCTACTGTCCTACACGTGTGTAGTGTAGCAACACTCCCGGCTACTGTCCTACACGTGTGTGGTGTAGCAACACTCCCGGCTACTGTCCTACACGTGTGTGGTGTAGCAACACTCCCGGCTACTGTCCTACACAAGTGTGGTGTAGCAACACTCCCGGCTACTGTCCTACACATGTGTGGTGTAGCAACACTCCCGGCTACTGTCCTACACAAGTGTGGTGTAGCAACACTCCCGGCTACTGTCCTACACAAGTGTGGTGTAGCAACACTCCCGGCTACTGTCCTACACAAGTGTGGTGTAGCAACACTCCCGGCTACTGTCCTACACAAGTGTGGTGTAGCAACACTCCCGGCTACTGTCCTACACAAGTGTGGTGTAGCAACACTCCCGGCTACTGTCCTACACAAGGTGGTGTAGCAACACTCCCGGCTACTGTCCTACACGTGTGGGGTAGCAACACTCCCGGCTACTGTCCTACACAAGTGTGGTGTAGCAACACTCCCGGCTACTGTCCTACACAAGTGTGGTGTAGCAACACTCCCGGCTACTGTCCTACACGTGTGTGGTGTAGCAACACTCCCGGCTACTGTCCTACACAAGTGTGGTGTAGCAACACTCCCGGCTACTGTCCTACACAAGTGTGGTGTAGCAACACTCCCGGCTACTGTCCTACACAAGTGTGGTGTAGCAACACTCCCGGCTACTGTCCTACACAAGTGTGGTGTAGCAACACTCCCGGCTACTGTCCTACACGTGTGTGGTGTAGCAACACTCCCGGCTACTGTCCTACACAGTGTGGTGTAGCAACACTCCCGGCTACTGTCCTACACAAGTGTGGTGTAGCAACACTCCCGGCTACTGTCCTACACGTGTGTGGTGTAGCAACACTCCCGGCTACTGTCCTACACAAGTGTGGTGTAGCAACACTCCGGCTACTGTCCTACACGTGTGTGGTGTAGCAACACTCCCGGCTACTGTCCTACACAAGTGTGGTGTAGCAACACCCCGGCTACTGTCCTACACATGTGTGGTGTAGCAACACTCCCGGCTACTGTCCTACACAAGTGTGGTGTAGCAACACTCCGGCTACTGTCCTACACAAGTGTGGTGTAGCAACACTCCCGGCTACTGTCCTACACAAGTGTGGTGTAGCAACACTCCCGGCTACTGTCCTACACGTGTGGTGTAGCAACACTCCCGGCTACTGTCCTACACAAGTGTGGTGTAGCAACACTCCGGCTACTGTCCTACACAAGTGTGGTGTAGCAACACTCCCGGCTACTGTCCTACACGTGTGTGGTGTAGCAACACTCCCGGCTACTGTCCTACACAAGTGTGGTGTAGCAACACTCCCGGCTACTGTCCTACACGTGTGTGGTGTAGCAACACTCCCGGCTACTGTCCTACACAAGTGTGGTGTAGCAACACTCCCGGCTACTGTCCTACACATGTGTGGTGTAGCAACACTCCCGGCTACTGTCCTACACAAGTGTGGTGTAGCAACACTCCCGGCTACTGTCCTACACGTGTGTGTGTAGCAACACTCCGGCTACTGTCCTACACAAGTGTGGTGTAGCAACACTCCCGGCTACTGTCCTACACATGTGTGGTGTAGCAACACTCCCGGCTACTGTCCTACACATGTGTGGTGTAGCAACACTCCCGGCTACTGTCCTACACATGTGTAGTGTAGCAACGCTCCGGCTACTGTCCTACACATGTGTGGTGTAGCAACACTCCCGGCTACTGTCCTACACATGTGTAGTGTAGCAACACTCCCGGCTACTGTCCTACACATGTGTGGGTAGCAACACTCCGGCTACTGTCCTACACATGTGTAGTGTAGCAACACTCCCGGCTACTGTCCTACACAGTGTGGTGTAGCAACACTCCCGGCTACTGTCCTACACATGTGTAGTGTAGCAACACTCCCGGCTACTGTCCTACACATGTGGTGTAGCAACACTCCCGGCTACTGTCCTACACAAGTGTGGTGTAGCAACACTCCCGGCTACTGTCCTACACAAGTGTGGTGTAGCAACACTCCCGGCTACTGTCCTACACATGTGTGTGTAGCAACACTCCCGGCTACTGTCCTAACATGTGTGGTGTAGCAACACTCCCGGCTACTGTCCTACAAAAGTGTGGTGTAGCAACACTCCCGGCTACTGTCCTACACATGTGTGGTGTAGCAACACTCCCGGCTACTGTCCTACACATGTGTGGTGTAGCAACACTCCCGGCTACTGTCCTACACATGTGTGGTGTAGCAACACTCCCGGCTACTGTCCTACACATGTGTGGTGTAGCAACACTCCGGCTACTGTCCTACACGTGTGTGGTGTAGCAACACTCCCGGCTACTGTCCTACACGTGTGTGGTGTAGCAACACTCCCGGCTACTGTCCTACACATGTGTGGTGTAGCAACACTCCCGGCGGGTACTGTCCTACACGTGTGTGGTGTAGCAACACTCCCGGCTACTGTCCTACACGTGTGTGGTGTAGCAACACTCCCGGCTACTGTCCTACACATGTGTGGTGTAGCAACACTCCCGGCTACTGTCCTATACGTGTGTGGTGTAGCAACACTCCCGGCTACTGTCCTACACGTGTGTAGTGTAGCAACACTCCCGGCTACTGTCCTACACGTGTAGTGTAGCAAACACTCCCGGCTACTGTCCTACACATGTGTAGTGTAGCAACACTCCCGGCTACTGTCCTACACGTGTGTAGTGTAGCAACACTCCCGGCTACTGTCCTACACATGTGTGGTGTAGCAACACTCCCGGCTACTGTCCTACAGTGTGTAGTGTAGCAACACTCCCGGCTACTGTCCTACACGTGTGTGGTGTAGCAACACTCCCGGCTACTGTCCTACACGTGTGTGGTGTAGCAACACTCCCGGCTACTGTCCTACACGTGTGTGGTGTAGCAACACTCCCGGCTACTGTCCTACACGTGTGTAGTGTAGCAACACTCCCGGCTACTGTCCTACACGTGTGTGGTGTAGCAACACTCCCGGCTACTGTCCTACACGTGTGTAGTGTAGCAACACTCCCGGCTACTGTCCTACACATGTGTGGTGTAGCAAACTCCCGGCTACTGTCCTACACGTGTGTGGTGTAGCAACACTCCCGGCTACTGTCCTACACAAGTGTGGTGTAGCAACACTCCCGGCTACTGTCCTACACAAGTGTGGGGTAGCAACACTCCCGGCTACTGTCCTACACGTGGTGGTGTAGCAACACTCCCGGCTACTGTCCTACACGTGTGTGGTGTAGCAACACTCCCGGCTACTGTCCTACACGTGTGTAGTGTAGCAACACTCCGGCTACTGTCCTACACGTGTGTGGTGTAGCAACACTCCCGGCTACTGTCCTACACGTGTGTGGTGTAGCAACACTCCCGGCTACTGTCCTACACAAGTGTGGTGTAGCAACACTCCCGGCTACTGTCCTACACAAGTGTGGTGTAGCAACACTCCCGGCTACTGTCCTACACATGTGTGGTGTAGCAACACTCCCGGCTACTGTCCTACACAAGTGTGGTGTAGCAACACTCCGGCTACTGTCCTACACAAAGTGTGTGTAGCAACACTCCGGCTACTGTCCTACACATGTGGGGTGTAGCAACACTCCCGGCTACTGTCCTACACAAGTGTGGTGTAGCAACACTCCCGGCTACTGTCCTACACAAGTGTGGTGTAGCAACACTCCCGGCTACTGTCCTACACATGTGTGGGTTAGCAACACCCGGCTACTGTCCTACACATGTGTGGTGTAGCAACACTCCCGGCTACTGTCCTACACATGTGTGGTGTAGCAACACCCGGCTACTGTCCTACACGTGTGTGGTGTAGCAACACTCCCGGCTACTGTCCTACACAAGTGTGGTGTAGCAAACACCCCGGCTACTGTCCTACACGTGTGTAGTGTAGCAACACTCCCGGCTACTGTCCTACAATGTGTGGTAGCAACACTCCCGGCTACTGTCCTACACATGTGTGGTGTAGCAACACTCCCGGCTACTGTCCTACACATGTGTGGTGTAGCAACACGTGCGCGCGTGACGGTGCAGTGTAACCGAGTGTGAGTACTCACCTAGTTGTGCTTGCATGCTCCAGCTGCTGCTCATCAAGTTCAGCCCGCACTGAACCACTGCAATGACTTCCTCTCGTGTATTAGCAAAATTTAAAACTGAGAGAACTGGCTCGACAATTTCCTCATCTAATCTGTTCCACTATTTACGACTCTGACACCGAAAACATTATTTATGACATCCCTGTGACACGTCTGTGATTCCAATTTCCAATAATGTCTTCTCGTTCTACTATTCCACAATATGAACAATGCTTCTATATCTACTTTGTCAATCCCGTTAATATCTTGTAGGTCGTTATCATGTCTGCCCTACTTCCTTCTTTCCGTATAGATAGGTGAAGTCCCTCGGTTTTCTTCATAGCCAGTACCCTGTTTGTGTGTGTGTGTGTGTGGTGTGTGTGTGTGTGTGTGTGTGTGTGTGGTGTGTGTTTGGTGTGTGTGGTGTGTGTGTGTGTGTGTACTCACCTATTTGTGCTTGCAGGGGTGAGCTTTGGCTCTTTGGTTCCGTCTCTCAACTGTCAATCAACTGGTGTACAGATTCCTGAGCCTACTGGGCTCTATCATATCTACATTTAAAACTGTGTATGGAGTCAGCCTCCACCACATCACTGCCTAATGCATTCCATCCGTTAACTACTCTGACACTGAAAAAGTTCCTTCTAACGTCTCTGTGGCTCATGTGGGTACTCAGTTTCCACCTGTGTTCCCTTGTTCGCGTCCCACCAGTGTTGAATAATTTATCCTTGTTTACCCGGTCGATTCCTCTGAGGATTTTGTAGGTTGTGATCATGTCTCCCCTTACTCTTCTGTCTTCCAGTGTCGTAAGGTGCATTTCCAGTAGCCTTTCCTCGTAACTCATGCCTCTTAGTTCTGGGACTAGTCTAGTGGCATACCTTTGGACTTTTTCCAGCTTCGTCTTGTGCTTGACAAGGTATGGGCTCCATGCTGGGGCCGCATACTTCCAGGATTGGTCTTACATATGTGGTGTACAAGATTCTGAATGATTCCTTACACAGGTTCCTGAACGCTGTTCTGATGTTAGCCAGCCTCGCATATGCCGCAGACGTTATTCTTTTTATGTGGGCTTCAGGAGACAGGTTTGGTGTGATATCAACTCCTAGATCTTTCTCTCTGTTCGTTTCATTAAGTACTTCACTGTGTACTCACCTAGTTGTACTCATCTAGTTGTGCTTGCGGGGGTTGAGCTCTGGCTCTTTGGTGCCGCCTCTCAACCGTCAGTCAACAGGTGTACAGTTTCCTGAGCCAGTTTCCTACCGCTGTCCCTCAAGACCCTCAGAATCTACCACCGAATCTTACTAGATTGGAGTTCCGTAGGTTACAGAGGGAAGATCTTTCATTAACACCATTATTCTTCCAGACTGAGACTCAACCTGACAGTATCCCTGGGTTCTTCCTAGAGAACGAGTTGCTCTGCCGCAGATATAGACCCAGTAAGCTGAAGGAGGCTGACAATTGGGCCAATGTCGAACAACTAGTGATTCCCACCAGCCTACGGCCCAATATCCTACACCTGGCCCACGGAGCACTTTCTCACTATGGTTTCAACAAAACCTACCACGGAATCCGACAAGACTACTACTGGCCAGGTATGGTTAAAGAGGTAAAACAGTGCGTACATCAGTGTCATACATGTCAGATGGCAGGTAAACCTAACATCTCTACCCCCAGAGCTCCATTGACTACTATCCAGGTGCCTGCGGAACCCTTCCACAGACTCATCATAGACTGTGTTAGTCCTTTACCCCGGACCAGTTCTGGCAACGCCTATATATTAACCATCCTGTGTCCTACCACTAGATTCCCGATAGCAGTTCCAGTAAAGAACATTACGGCTGCTACTGTGGTGAAACACCTATTGAAGATCTTCACCCAGTATGGATTTCCAAGAGAGGTTCAAAGTGACTGTGGCACCAACTTCACCAGTGATTTCTTCAAGAAGACACTGGAAGAGTTCAACATCACACAGGTACTGTCCAGCCCCTATCATCCTGCTTCACAGAGTTCTCTTGAGTGTAGTCATCAGACTATTAAAGCACTCCTAAAGAAATTTTGCAATGAGACCTAGAAGGATTGGGATATACAACTTGACCTCATTATGTGTATTTTCAGAAGTCTCCCCAATGAGTCTCTAGGAGTATCTCCTTATGAGATTCTCTACGGACGTAAGTGCCGTACTCCTCTCAAAGCATTTAAAGACTCTCTACGTAATGCCACCTTCAGTTTCTTCAAAACTTACAACACATTCTAGAGAGAGTACGTAAATTTGCTAATGACAATCTATTGAAAGCTCAGGAGAGGATGAAGACTCATTACGACCAAAGCAACAAAATAAGGAAATTTAAACCAGGAGACTTCGTGTTGGCATATTTTCCTATCCCAGGTTCTCCATTGCAAAACAGGTTTTCAGGACCCTACCGCATCAAGGAGTGCAGAAATAACCACAACTACGTTCTTGAGACTCCATAGGCGGCGGAAGACTCAGTTGTACCACGTCAACCTCCTGAAGCAGTATAAAGGTACTCCCCTCACTGTGTTGGTATCTTTCTCCACCTTTAAAGGTCCATACCTCCACAGTGAGATCTTCCCTGCTCCTCCCGAAAGCACTAACAATGAGTTTGTGCTTTCCAACTCAGAAATCCTAGCTGATCTTCATACCTATTTGCAGGACAATAATAGTGCACCTCTCATCAAAATCTTCAAGGAACATCAGAAGTTGTTCAGCGATGATCCACAAGAGTGTAATGTGGTTCAGCACGACATCCAGCTACTCCCTGACACCCAGCCGATTCGTCAACCTTTCTACCGAATCAGCCCTAGCAAAAAGGAAGTTATGCGTGCTGAGGTACAGTACCTCCTGGATCATGGGCTGGCCACCCCTTGTGAGTCCCCCTGGGCCTCACCCTGCATCTTGGTGCCGAAACCGCAAGGTAAAGTGAGGTTGTGTACCGATTATCGGAAATTGAATCTTGTGACTGTCAAGGATGCGTACCCCTTACCTAGAATAGATGACATCCTTGACGTCATTTTTAATGCCCCGTACTTATCCAAGCTTGACTTACTCAAAGGATATTACTAAGTGTGTTTAACAGAGCGAGCCAAGGAAATATCTGCCTTCACTACTCCCTTTGGACTTTACAGAACGCCTTCCCTTTGGACTATGTAATGCCCCGGCCACCTTCCAGCGAGCTGTCAACCACGTCATCCATGGCTTAGATAACACCTACGCCTACTTGGATGATATCGTTGTAGCAACCAACACCTGGGACGAACATCTGCTCCAGCTGCAACGATTGTTTGCCAAGCTCCTGACAGCCGGCCTAACCATCAACTTGGGCAAGTCCACCTTTGTTGGAAATAACCAACAGTTTTATACATCATTGTATTTATACAACCAAAGTAGTTACTAAAATTACTAACTTATAAATTTAATCATTATCATGATTTATTCATTGCCAAATTCTTCCTAGTACGTGAGGAACGACAGGCAGCAACATGAATTTTCTCCACATTTAGTTGGATTTATAACAAGAGTCCAGTTTATCATTTCCTTTACTAAAAATAGTTAACTTTGATTTGTAGTATACTATTACTTACTGGAGCTCCCTTATTTAACTAACATTTAAACATTCTAGAGGAAATTACTTGATGCAAATGATTTACTTTAATTTCCTCGATTGGCTGCACAACTTTTAGTAAGCCAATTTATGTTACTAGAACTTCTATTTTATCATAGAAGAATTTAATGTGATATTAATACTTGCTATTACCTCTTCCTTCCTTAGTCAATTGCAATAAATACATATTCATTTACGCTCGAAAGCCGCGCATGCGCAATAAGGAGCAGGAGGAAGAAGGGAGAGCGTCACTTGACACGTGAACGAGAGCACGGACGCCATTAACAGCGTGTAGCAGAGCTGTTTCGACCTATTTATTTCGCTCCCACGATCAGTTGAGCGGTGCCGCGTTATCTGGCACAACATAGCCGTGTCATAGACTAGTATACGAGCAACTCTAGAGTCAACGTCTTTCAAGCAGCAGCAGGAGGACGAAGAGTTGCTCAAGTCTTCACACCAACGACACGAGGCTCGGCTGCTAAGTTTACCCTTTTTGTTATTATGTGGCCACTTTTAACATTTAGGTAGGCAGTCGTTAGGCCGAATGCAAACCAACAAAATATAGTACGTGTCTTATTAAATTTGCCATCTAATTATATGATTATCAGTTTATTTCTATGATACAAATTGTTCAGACATTAGCTGATAATTTACTACCGTCATCCTCATGATTTAGGATGTAAATGTAATTACCTATTGTGTAGAAGATTTCTACAATGTAATTGCCTTTCAGTACCAAGGCGACTTCAACCGAGGTGCTAGGCTTCCCCACCGTTCTGTGCAACAATTTACCCTATGCAACACGTCGTCGGTGGAGCGTAGCAACTGATTACTTCTAGATTCACAGCTAAGCTGTCCATTTTCATCAGTAGCAATAACTCCATAGTTACAGTAGTGATCTCCTAAAGAGATCAATGATACTAACCCTTTGATTTACTGATGTTGCTCAACATTTCAGTAGTATATTGAGGTGCATTTACCTCCATCAATATTATATTCTATATTTTTACTCACACATTTGATTTACTCTGGTGAAGAACCAGCACCAGAATAATGCTAGGGATGTATTAATCTTTTAGCATGTAACCCCCCAATTTTGTGTAGTGAATTTGACTCCATTCATATAATCATTACAGTTTTACCAAGATCCATAGGACACTAGTTCCTAAGATCAGTTTTTTCCATTGTCTCTTTGTTTTCCACTTTTTCTCAAAAAGTGGTGGTCCTTCATAGCTATCGAAGTATATATATTTACATTTATTTAATTATTAGTTACTAGGTCTCAGAGCCTTAAACAAGTTATTATTATTGGAGTCAGGTTTTCCCCACAAAATTTTGGTCCTTCGAACCTAGATAGCTGAAAATTAAGCTATCCTACACACCATATAATTACTATTTACTAACACTATTTATGTGTTAATATTATTAGGCTATTTACCAATATATTTCATTATTTACGGCTGTCAGCAGACTGCCCATATTATAGCCTAAAACTCATTTATTATTATCAACATTTCTATTAATACTTATGCATAAAGTAACCTTAGTGTTATACATTTATAAATTTTCACTTGTGTTTCTAAGCACAAACATATATATCCAAACAAAAAATCCCAAAAACATAGCACCATATATCTATATTACTGCACCATTGCATTTATGCCAACCTTTGATGAGGTAGGATATTTAGACTGTAATTGTACTAATGTTTGTACAAATGCAGCCTAAATCATTTAGTCATTCCTAGGTAGGAATTATTAACGAGTACTGTACTAGACAGTACTGGTGTACATACATATTATTTAGATTGTGCTGACCCTGATTTGGGGTGGGATTACCAAAATTCTTTTGTGCTTTTAACATATTATTTCGTGTATTATTTTTTTTGAGTACTGCCGAATGTTCACTGTTGGATCGAATGGTGATAATTGAGGAGCTAACCGGACGAAATCCAATAGTGGCATTCGAATACTACTCAAAAATATTAGCTATCTATTGTTAGGTAGGCAAATTAACCTCTAAACGAGGTATTATAGTCTATTCAATACATTAGGCTATTATATTAGTATTGAGCTCCATTGAATGAGCCAATATCCCAGTTACATCAGTAACAACTATTTACATTCAGACCAGCCTTACCCAGCAAGATGGAAACGGCTGACAAAATGAAAAGGACCCTTACCGGTCTGAAAGGTCACTTGACCCGACAGATTACCAAGTGTCAAAATCTGTCACAACAGTCACCTGTTGACTACATTGAATTAGAAGACTTACTTCAAGTTGCTGAAAGCAAATTTGAGCATATTAAACAGCATATGAATCTGTACTTGACAGAACTTTACCAAACCTCAATAGGTGAAACTGAACTTGAGGACATTGTAAATGATTTAGCCCAGTACGAAGATGATGTACAGGCTAAACTTCAACCCTTCAAAAGGCAAATTGCTAAAAACAAATTAAGAACAGCCTCTACTGCACATCCAGATCCTGATGTCAAATTACCTCAGATCAATATACCCACATTCTCTGGTAACGAGAATGAGAGTTGGGATGATTTCTATAGTAAATTCGTGGATGCAGTAGACTCTAAAACTAACATCCCTCAAACAACTAAGTTCACTTATTTACAAGGCTTGTTACGGAATGAAGCCTTGAAGGTAATATCTAACATAACACTGACCAGTGATGGTTACGACCTAGCTGTTCAATTGCTTAAGAGCAACTACGATAACAAGGAAAGAACTATTACTATCCTAGTTCAAAAATTGCTGGATTTACCATCTGCTAATAATTCTACAGATTCTCTCCAAACTTTCAGACTAGAGCTAGAGTCTTTACTCAAGGCCTTAAGCCTTAAAGTCCAAATTCAGACTGCTGAATGGATGACAAAGGTAGTTGTAAGGCGCAAATTACCGAGAGAGACTTTAGATAAATTGTGTACTATGTACAATAAAACCTCTCTGTCCATGAATGAAATTACAGAAGGTTTACATACCCTAGTCGAAAGACAAAGAGCCAACCAAGATGGGAAGAGTGTTTCAAACTTCTCTACTAACTCTCATCATAAACCCCAACGTACTGCAACTACTGTAGTAAACCCAGATCTCAATAAATCATCTCCGAAATGGAAATCTGGAAATGTAGGTACATACACAGTGAACCCTATAAACCCCGTAGTGAGCACCACTCCTACGACTTCTCCTACAGTGAAGAAGTGTTTGTTCTGCAATAATGAACATCTTACTTATAAGTGTAGTACTTATCCAGACCATAACACCCGAATTCATCGTTTGCAAGAATTACACAGATGCACAAGGTGCACGGGTCCTCATGACCCCAATAGCTGTACTGTCTCCTTACGTATGTGCAACAAGTGCCACAAGGGTAGACACCATTATTCCTTGTGTGGTAGTGATCAATCAAGATCAACCAATCCTCATAAGAAGACTACAAATTCTACTTCTGTACAGTATTGTAAAGTGCATCAAGACATAAGTGTACTTGCAACAGAGTCGACTAACACAACTACGTTACCAACAGCTCAATTAAAATTAATCAATAAGGGTTCTAGGATTTCCACTCGTGGTCTCTTTGACCAAGGTTCGCAGAAAACCTTTATTTCTCAACAGCTAGTTGATCAGTTGAAACTGAAGCCAATTGCTCGAGTGAATTTGAATATCTCTGGATTCCTAACCAACAGTGGCCCTCGGACTACCAGGTTGTTAAAGTCTTGGTACGTTTAGGAGGCTGCACCAGCCCATTCAAGCCATAGTCGTTGACAAGATCCCTCAGATTTACATGTTACAGGTCTTGCTCAAACAGTCAAATTTCTCAAACGCAGCGGTATTAGGCTAGCAGATCATAAAATAATACAGACTGTCTCAACGATGTAGGTATTCTTATTGGAGCTGACTTTTATTATAGATTTATTACTGGATGCACCAGGCAACGAGGTGTAAACTTGTTGCTGTCAGCTGGGGGTAAACTACTCACAGGACCGGTGTTGATCCAACAACATTCTAAATCTACTAGTAATCAACCAACTAATTCAATAGTTGCATGACTAGGCCTAGAGCAGTCACCACTACATGTCAGAGACGAAACCGAGGATGATGAGTCCAATCCCCCTGTTCATAAATTATGGGATTTGGACACCTTAGGCATAGTCCCTGATCAACCCAGTCCAGATGACACATGGACGTATCAACAATATCTTGATACTGTGATTTTCCAAGATAATCATATTGGGTGAGACTCCATGGAAGCTGACCACCCACAGCTTCCAGTAAATTATTTCATGGCCTCAACCCAATTAAATTCTCAATTAGCTAGGCTACGGAAGCAACCAGATAAATTGCAACTGTATCATGCTTTAATACAGCAACAACTTGCTAACAAATTTATAGAAGTTGTTGAAGAAGACAACCATAAGACAGGCCATTATTTGCCACATCATGCTGTCCTGAAAGATTCAGTTACAACACCAATCAGGATTGTATTTAATTGTAGTGCCAAATTAAAGGCAGACAGCGTGTCACTAAATGATTGTCTACAAACTGGACCTAGCCTAACCCAAAGACTACAAGATGTCTTATTACGATTTCGCTCTGGTGTTTTTGCCTATACGGCCGACATTAGTAAGGCCTTTTTAAGAGTAGGCTTACAAGAGACGGATCGTAATTTTACTAAATTTCTATGGGTGAAAGATCCACAGGATCCTAATAGTGAAATCATTATTACTTTAGATTGCCTCAGTACTGTTCGGAGCGACATCTTCACCATTTTTACTCCAGGCTACTCTGGATACACATCTCAAGAAGTCTAATAGCCCCTACAAGACTGAGATTAGCAACAATTTATATGTTGACAATTTTCAAGGTACCACTAATGATGAGAATAAACTAGTGGAAATCTACCATGAGGCTAATCGTGAACTTTGGGAGCTAACATGCCCCTACAGTCGTGGGCCTCCAATAATAAACAACAACCATAATCGAGGAAGAATTCCCTGATTATAAAGTACCTCATAAATTGAAAGTCTTAGGTATGGAGTGGAATATCCACAGACAAATTGATATCAAGTCAGTGGAGATCAAACAATCACCTCTAACCATGAGAAACTACTCTCCCATGTCAGCAAGCCATTTGACCCTTTAGGCCTACTCAGTCCTATAATTAAGGGTAAACTCCTTATGCAGGAGTGCTGGCAAAGGAATTTGAGGTGGGATGAAACGTTGCCGGAGGATCTCCAAGAAAAATGGCAGCAGTTGATTCCTGATTACAACAAACTTAGTATTCTACAGTTTCCTCGAAATACCTTAGGACTAAATTCACCACAAATTTACATGTATTCTGCGATGCTTCTCAGGCAAAGCATATGGCTCAGTAGCCTATCTAGTTAATACTCAACAATCATTTTTGCTTACATCTAAGGCAAGGGTAGCCCCGATTAAAAGGAGGTCACTACCCCAAATGGAATTAACTGCCTTATTAGTAGGTGTAAGACTGCCCATTGCCTGATCAAAACCTCAGTAACGTTCACCTTGGTGAAATAGTAGTGTGGTCGGACAATGAAGCAGTATTGCAGTGGGTAAAAAATGACAACAACAAAACTCCCTATGTCAGCAATAGAGTAAGGGAAATTCGTGAACTGTCTGCTGGTATAAATTAAGACATGTCCCAACAAGGACAATCCAGCTGACTATTATCCAGAGGTTTGACTTTAAAGCAATTAGTTAAAACCGAGATGTGGTTTAATGGACCCCAATGGCTAGTTAGTGGTCAGTGGCCCCAACAGAAGCCGCAAGTCATTGTGACCAATATCACTACCCCTGTTGTGGATCCAGAACCCCCTCGAATTTTAGCTATCAATCCTCATCGCTATTCCAGTTTAAGTAAATTACTAAGAGTTACAGAAATGGTATTTGATTTCATCAACAAGATGGGGATCAAGTATCGATTTCCTAGTTCCATCAAATATTGGGTCAAACAAGCTCAACAAGAGAATGGGAAGGAATATGAACATCTCCCAGAAAGGTTGAGTAAGTCTCTGGGTATTTGGCTTGACTCAGACAACTATAACATTTTGAGATGCGGCGGACGTCTGCTTCATGCAGAAATAAATTTAGATACGAAGAATCCTATACTTCTTCCACGTCACCACATCATTACTAAACTCAGTTTTACATTACCATGAGCATAATACATTGCATGGTGGAGTATTAGATACTCTTACTGAAATCAGACAACGTTTTTGGCTTCCCCAAGGTCGCCAAACTGTTAAATCTTTAATCAAGTCTTGTATAATCTGCAAGAGATATGATGCTCGAGTGTGTCCTTATCCAGGTCCACCGCCCCTACCTAAGGAGCGAGTCGTACACCTTCGTCCCTTTGAAACCACAGGTGTCGACTATACAGGAGCACTAATTTTAACAGGCACACCAGACAAGATTCCAGTGAAAGCCTACATTTGCCTTTTCACGTGTGCTACCACACGTGGAGTACATTTAGAAGTCACTTCTGACATGAGTGCAGAAGCCTTTCTGCAAGCCTTTCGCAGATTTGCTGCACGAAGATCTTGCCCAAAATTAATGATCTCGGATAATGGATCTAACTTCGTGGCAGGAGAAGCTTGCTTACAAGAAATATGGAACCATCCAGAAGTACACTCTGTGCTCAGAGACAATGCTATTGGAAATTTATTCCTCCAAGAGCACCATGGCATGGCGGTTTTTACGAAAGAATGGTGGGAACTGTTAAGAAATGCCTAAGAAAAACCTTACACAGGCAGAAAATTAATCTCACCGAGTTACAGACCCTTGTCGTGGAAATTGAAGCACGAGTCAACAACAGACCTCTAACCTATTTAACAGAAGATTTCTCCCAAAGAGAACTCCTAAGCCCCTCTCATTTGATTCATGGTCGTCTTCTGAGACCTCTAATATCTCTAGGAGACGAGGATCCAGCTGACCCTTCGTGTGTCAAAGCAAGTGACTTAGTGGAGAGTTATAGACATCTTTCAAGAGTAATAGAGAAGTGGAATGAGGTCTGGACACGTGAATATTTAACTGCTTTAAGAGAATATCATTATGGAGCTGCAAGCCCATACAATAAAGTTCAACTTAAGCCAGGTGATCTTGTCCTAGTAGACAGTGATGGACCCAGGTCAGATTGGCCTATAGGTAAAATTGTTGATATCCATCCTGACCGCCATGGTGTATTACGAATTGTTAAAGTTCAGTGTCGAGGTACTACTACCTTGAAAACACTAGAGAAATTAGTACCTTTAGAGTTAGCAGAACACGAGTGTTCTACAGATATACCTGTAACCCAAGTTTCAGAGAACAATGATTCTACTCAACCGAGCACAAGACCATCAAGAGTCGCTGCTCAGAACTGCAAACAGAAACTTAAACAATATTTTGATTCAATTCAAGAGTAGATAACTTATCATTTAAACTTGAGGTGACCATACTGATGCAGTGATGAGTTGATGTCCAGTAATTAGTTACGAGTCATAGTGACCTTGGACAGTAGCCTCACTGTATTGATGAGGTCTCCTTAATCTTAAATGATCCAATTATTCATAATTTATTTTGTTAATATCCTTCTGTATCTTACAAAGGAATTATTCAATAATTTTCAATGTTTATTTACGTCCCCATGTTGACTTAGTCATCTACCACAGATTCGGGACATTCGTTAGGTACGTACTAACCTACTAACCCATGAATATAACTTCAGGATAGAGAAACAGGTGTACGTTAGTACAAATACCTGAACTACGACCCGAGTTTTCTCTCCCCGGAGTTATGTTGGAAATAACCAACAGTTCTATACATCATTGTATTTATATAACCAAAGTAGTTACTAAAATTACTAACTTATAAATTTAATCATTATCATGATTTATTCATTGCCAAATTCTTCCTAGTACGTGAGGAACAACAGGCAGCAACATGAATTTTCTCCACATTTAGTTGGATTTATAACAAGAGTCCAGTTTATCATTTCCTTTACTAAAAATAGTTAACTTTGATTTGTAGTATACTATTACTTACTGGAGCTCCCTTATTTAACTAACATTTAAACATTCTAGAGGAAATTACTTGATGCAAATGATTTACTTTAATTTCCTCGATTGGCTGCACAACTTTTAGTAAGCCAATTTATGTTACTAGAACTTCTATTTTATCGTAGAAGAATTTAATGTGATATTAATACTTGCTATTACCTCTTCCTTCCTTAGTCAATTGCAATAAATACATATTCATTTACGCTCGAAAGCCGCGCATGCGCAATAAGGAGCAGGAGGAAGAAGGGAGAGCGTCACTTGACACGTGAACGAGAGCACGGACGCCATTAACAGCGTGTAGCAGAGGTGTTTCGACCTATTTATTTCGCTCCCACGATCAGTTGAGCGGTGCCGCGTTATCTGGCACAACATAGCCGTGTCATAGACTAGTATACGAGCAACTCTAGAGTCAACGTCTTTCAAGCAGCAGCAGGAGGACGAAGAGTTGCTCAAGTCTTCACACCAACGACACGAGGCTCGGCTGCTAAGTTTACCCTTTTTGTTATTATGTGGCCACTTTTAACATTTAGGTAGGCAGTCGTTAGGCCGAATGCAAACCAACAAAATATAGTACGTGTCTTAATTAAATTTGCCATCTAATTATATGATTATCAGTTTATTTCTATGATACAAATTGTTCAGACATTAGCTGATAATTTACTACCGTCATCCTCATGATTTAGGATTTAAATGTAATTACCTATTGTGTAGAAGATTTCTACAATGTAATTGCCTTTCAGTACCAAGGCGACTTCAACCGAGGTGCTAGGCTTCCCACCGTTCTGTGCAACAATTTACCCTATGCAACACGTCGTCGGTGGAGCGTAGCAACTGATTACTTCTAGATTCACAGCTAAGCTGTCCATTTTCATCAGTAGCAATAACTTCATAGTTACAGTAGTGATCTCCTAAAGAGATCAATGATACTAACCCTTTGATTTACTGATGTGACTTAACATTTCAGTAGTATATTGAGGTGCATTTACCTCCATCAATATTATATTCTATATTTTTACTCACACATTTAATTTACTCTGGTGAAGAACCAGCACCAGAATAATGCTAGGGATGTATTAATCTTTTAGCATGTAACCCCCCAATTTTGTGTAGTGAATTTGACTCCATTCATATAATCATTACAGTTTTACCAAGATCCATAGGACACTAGTTCCTAAGATCAGTTTTTCCATTGTCTCTTTGTTTTCCACTTTTTCTCAAAAAGTGGTGGTCCTTCATAGCTATCGAAGTATATATATTTACATTTATTTAATTATTAGTTACTAGGTCTCAGAGCCTTAAACAAGTTATTATTATTGGAGTCAGGTTTTCCCCACAAGTATTGTTACCCACCACTGGTGGTATAGGCTACGTATTGTTAGCCACCACTGATGGTATAGGCTAGTACTGTCACCCACCACTGGTGGTATAGGCTAGTATTGTTAACCACCACTGGTGGTATAGGCTAGTATTGTTACCCACCACTGGTGGTATAGGCTACTATTGTTACCCACCACTGGTGAAATAGGCTTGTACTGTTACCCACCTCTGGTGGTATAGGCTAGTATTGTTACCCACCACTGGTGGTATAGGCTAGTATTGTTACCCACCACTGGTGGTATAGGCTAGTATTGTTACCCACCACTGGTGGTATAGGATACTATTGTTACCCACCACTGGTGGTATAGGCTAGTATTGTTACCCACCACTGGTGGTATAGGCTAGTATTGTTAGCCACCTCTGGTGGTATAGGCTAGTATTGTTACCCACCACTGGTGATATAGGCTAGTATTGTTACCCACCACTGGTGGTATAGGCTAGTATTGTTACCCACCACTGGTGGTATAGGCTACTTATTGTCACCCACCACTGGTGGTATAGGATACTATTGTTACCCACCACTGGTGGTATAGGCTTGTACTGTTACCCACCTCTGGTGGTATAGGCTAGTATTGTTCCCCACCACTGGTGGTATAGGCTACTATTGTTACCCACCACTGGTGGTATAGGCTAGTATTGTTACCCACCACTGGTGGTATAAGCTAGTATTGTTAGCCACCTCTGGTGGTATAGGCTAGTATTGTTACCCACCACTGGTGATATAGGCTAGTATTGTTACCCACCACTGGTGGTATAGGCTAGTATTGTTACCCACCACTGGTGGTATAGGCTACTTATTGTCACCCACCACTGGTGGTAAAGGCTAGTATTGTTACCCACCACTGGTGGTATAGGCTACGTATTGTTAGCCACCACTGGTGGTATAGGCTAGTATTGTCACCCACCACTGGTGGTATAGGCTAGTATTGTTAACCACCACTGGTGGTATAGGCTAGTATTGTCACCCATCACTGGTGGTATAGGCTAGTATTGTCACCCACCACTGGTGGTATAGGCTAGTATTTTTACCCACCACTGGTGGTATAGGCTACGTATTATTACCCACCACTGGTGGGATAGGGTAGTATTGTTACCCACCACTGGTAGTATAGGCTAGTATTGTTACTCACCACTGGTGGTATAGGGTAGTATTGTTACTCACCACTGGTGGTATAGGCTAGTATTGTCACCCACCACTGGTGGTATAGGCTAGTATTGTCACCCACCACTGGTGGTATAGGCTAGTATTGTTACCCACCACTGGTGGTATAGGCTACGTATTGTTAGCCATCACAGGTGGTATAGGCTACGTATTATTACCCACCACTGGTGGTATAGGCTACGTATTGTTACCCACCACTGGTGGTATAGGCTAGTATTGTTACTCACCACTGGTGGTATAGGCTAGTATTGTCACCCACCACTGGTGGTATAGACTAGAATTGTTACCCACCACTGGTGGTATAGGCTAGTATTGTTACCCACCACTGGTGGTATAGGCTACGTATTGTTACCCACCACTGGTGGTATAGGCTATGTATTGTTACTCACCACTGTTGGTATAGGCTAGTACTGTCACCACCACTGGTGGTATAGGCTACGTATGTTACTCACCACTGGTGGTATAGGCTAGTACTATCACCACCACTGGTGGTATAGGCTACGTATTGTTACCACCACTGGTGGTATAGACTAGTATTGTTACCCACCACTGGTGGTACAGGCTACATATTGTTACCCACCACTGGTGGTATAGGCTAGTATTGTTACCCACCACTGGTGGAATAGGCTACATATTGTTACCCACCACTGGTGGTATAGGCTATTATTGTTACCCACCACTGGGGGTATAGGCTATTATTGTTACCCACCACTGGGGGTATAGGCTAGTATTGTTACCCACCACTGGTGGTACAGGCTAGTATTGTTACCCACCACTGGTGGTATAGGCTAGTATTGTCACCCACCACTGGTGGTATAGACTAGAATTGTTACCCACACTGGTGGTACAGGCTAGTATTGTTACCCACCACTGGTGGTATAGGCTAGTACTGTCACCACCACTGGTGGTATAGGCTACGTATTGTTACCACCACTGGTGGTATAGGCTAGTATTGTTATGCACCACTGGTGGTATAGGCTAGTATTGTTACCCACCACTGGTGGTACAGGCTACATATTGTTACCCACCACTGGTGGTATAGGCTACATATTGTTACCCACCACTGGTGGTATAGGCTACGTATTATTACCCACCACTGGTGGGATAGGGTAGTATTGTTACCCACCACTGGTAGTATAGGCTAGTATTGTTACCCACCACTGGTGGTATACGCTACGTATTATTACCTACCACTGGTGGGTATAGGCTAGTATTGTTACCCACCACTGGTAGTATTGGCTAGTATTGTTACTCACCACTGCTGGTATAGGCTACGTATTGTTACCCACCACTGGTGGTTTAGGCTAGTATTGTGACCCACCAATGGTGGTATGGGTTGCATATTGTTACTCACCACTGGTGGTATAGGCTACGTATTGTTACCCACCACTGGTGGTATAGACTAGTACTGTTACCCACCACTGGTGGTATAGGCTACATATTGTTACCCACCACTGGTGGTATAGGCTACGTATTGTTACCCACCACTGATGGTATTGGCTACATATTGTTACTACCACTGGTGGTATAGGCTACATATTGTTACCCACCATTGGTGGTATAGGCTATGAAATGTTTCCCACCACTGGTGGTATAGGCTATTATTGTTATCCACCACTGGTGGTATAGGCTAGTATTGTTACTCACCACTGGTGTTATAGGCTAGGAATTGTTACCCACCACAGGTGGTATAGGCTATGAATTGTTACCCACCACTGGTGGTATAGGCTAGTATTTTTACCCAACACTGGTGGTATAGGGTAGTATTGTCACCCACCACTGGTGGTACTGGCTACATATTGTCACCCACCACTGCTGGTATAGTCTACATAATCTTACCCACCACTGGTGGTATAGGCTACGTATTCTTACCCACCACTGGTGGTATAGGCTACGTATTCTTACCCACCACTGGTGGTATAGGCTACATTTTGTTACCCACCATTGGTGGTATAGGCTACATATTGTTACTACCACTGGTGATATAGGCTACATATTGTTACCCACCATTGGTGGTATAGGCTATGAAATTTTTCCCACCACTGCTGGTATAGGCTATTATTGTTATCCACCACTGGTGGTATAGGCTAGTATTGTTACTCACCACTGGTGTTATAGGCTAGGAATTGTTACCCACCACAGGTGGTATAGGCTATGAATTGTTACCCACCACTGGTGGTATAGGCTAGTATTTTTACCCACCACTGGTGGTATAGGCTAGTATTGTTATCCACCACTGGTGGTATAGGCTAGTATTGTTACCCACCACTGGTGGTATTGACTAGTATTGTCACCCACCACTGGTGGTATAGGCTACGTATTGTTTCCCACCACTGGTGGTATAAGCTAGTATTGTTACCCACCACTGGTGGTATAGGCTAGTATTGTTACCCACCACTGGTGGTATAGGCTACGTATTGTTACCCACCACTGGTGGTATAGGCTAGTATTGTTACCCACCACTGGTGGTATAGGGTAGTATTTTCACCCAACACTGATGGTATAGGCTAGTATTGTCACCCACCACTGGTGGTATTGACTACGTATTGTCACCCACCACTGGTGGTATTGACTACATATTGTCACCCACCACAGGTGGTATAGGCTACATATTGTTACGTACCACTGGTAGTATAGGCTAGTATTGTTACCTACCACTGGTGGTATAGGCTACATTTTGTTACCCACCACTGGTGGTATAGGCTTCATATTGTTACACACCACTGGTGGTATAGGCTACGTATTGTAACCCACCACTGGTGATATAGGCTACGTATTGTCACCCACCACTGGTGGTATAGGCTACTATTGTTCCCCACCACTGGTGCTATAGGCTAGTATTGTTACCCACCACTGGTAGTATAGGCTAGTATTGTTACCCACCACTGGTGGTATAGGCTAGTATTGTCACCCACCACTGGTGGTATAGGCTACTATTGTTCCCCACCACTGGTGCTATAGGCTAGTATTGTTACCCACCACTAGTAGTATAGGCTAGTATTGTTACCCACCACTGGTGGTATAGGCTAGTATTGTCACCCACCACTGGTGGTATAGGCTAGTATTGTCACCCACCACTGGTGGTATAGGCTACATTTTGTTACCCACCACTGGTGGTATAGGCTTCATATTGTTACACACCACTGGTGGTATAGGCTACGTATTGTAACCCACCACTGGTGATATAGGCTACGTATTGTCACCCACCACTGGTGGTATAGGCTACGTATTGTCACCCACCACTGGTGGTATAGGCTAGTATTGTTCCCCGCCACTGGTGGAATAGGCTTGTATTGTTTCCCACTACTGGTGGTATAGGCTACGTATTGTCACCCACCACTGGTGCTGTAGGCTAGTATTGTTACCCACCACTGGTAGTATAGGCTAGTATTGTTACCCACCACTGGTAGTATAGGCTAGTATTGTTACCCACCACTGGTAGTATAGGCTAGTATTGTTACCCACCACTGGTGGTGTAAACTAGCATGGTGACCCACCACTGGTGGTGTAGGCTACGGACGTATAAACCGCCCAACTTGTGGAATGATAAACCCCCACCTGGAATAAACACTATAATACAGACCCTTTGGGTCATACAGGCCACTTCAATTAATTAATTTAAAAATAGATTTCTACTTTTAATCTAACTATACTCTAACTCCTGCTGGGTAAAATTCAGCACAGTGATGATATAGAAAATTAGTTTACTGATAATTATATAAAATATATATAAATGTATTATTATCCTTTTTAAATTGATGTAGATATGATCTTTATACTGCATAGTATTTAATGAAGGAAAGACAAATAAAAGATCGGCAGCAACAACAAAGCCGGTTCAACAACAAAGCCGGGTCAACAAGAAAGCTGGGTCAACAAGAAAGCCGAGTTAACAAGAAAGCCGGGTCAACAAGAAAGCCGGGTCAGCAAGAAAACCGGGTCAGCAAGAAAGCCGGGTTAACAAGAAAGCCGGGGTCAAAAACAAAGCCGGGACATCAACAAAGCCGAGTCATCAACAAAGCCGTGTCAACAACAGAAGCGTTTCAACAACAAAGCCAAGTCAACAAGAGAGCCAGGTCAACTACAAAGCCGGGTCAACAACAACGCCGGGTCATCAACAAATCCGGGTTATCAACAAAGCCAGGTCAATAAGAAGGCCGGGTCAACAACAAACCCGGGTCATCAACACACCCGGGTCATCAACAAAGCGAGGTCAACAACAAAGTCGAGTCAAGAACAAAGCCGGGATAGAAACGATGACAGATTAACAACAAAGCCGGGTCAAGAACAAAGCCGAGTCAAGAACAAAGCCGGTTAAACAGTAAATGTGAGTCAACAACAAAACCAGGTAAACAACAAAGCCAGATCAACAACAAAGTCAGGTAAACAACGAAGTCAGGTCAACAAAGCCAGGTAAACAACAAAGCCAGATCCACAACAAAGCCAGATAAACAACCAAACATGGTCAACAATATAACCATGTCAATAACATAGCTATCTGGTCACCAACAAAGCAAGTTCACCAATAAAACTTTGACTCATAAACAGTTTGAAACTCATAAACATTAAACATTAAACTCATAAATAAAGCTGGCACGATCAACAATACAGCCAGGTGTATAGCGACACTTGGTCAACACTACCGTGGGGCCGGGGGCTGGCTCCCTCAATATGGTCGATCTTGGTCGATGAAGGAACGAGGACAATTTCCTCGCTTGTTATTTTAAACGAAGCGTTTTTATTATCTACGTTTTTGCATATTTTGTGGTGTTTATCTGTAAAGAGTTTGTGTGTTTGTTTGTCAGGTAATTTATGGACTCAGACGGACTTCCTTCGTCTTGGAAGAGAAGAAAATTATTTTTGATGATATAATGACTTGGAATCTAACATATAAATGAGATGATTTTCTGCTGGATGTTTTTAGAGCGCGAGAGCGTGCTTCCTGGCGAGTGTTGTATCAATACACTCGTGATTTGTTGCTTTTATGAACTCTGATTATTGGTGTATGTAGCGTAATTGTTAGGTGTTGCATGTAGGGTGATTGGGTGTATGGGGAGTCATTGAGAGGTAGTCCCTCTGACAGGGAACGGTCGCACCTACAGGAGTTGCTCACCACCTGCACTCAACTCTCACCTGCGGCAGGACAACCTGTCCTACAAACAACGTCGCTTTTCGCTCGTATGCATTACGTAAGGGCAAAAATTATCGTACTAGAAAATGGAAGCGGCTACTGAAAGTGACGAACTGTCCCGTTTTCTGTTTTGGGACCTCTAGTAGGTTAGGAGAGGACACTTTAAATTGACCGTTTTCTTGCCGTGGGGGAAACCTTAGGAGGACGAGCTGGGCTCCTAGTAGCTGTCTAGTTTTCAGACAACAGCGGCCACACCCCTATTTTTTTTTTTTTTTTTTTTGCAGGGATATTCCTGCGTGGGCCCTAGACCTCTGGCTGGCCCACTGAGTGTTGCTTGTTTCTGTTTTACTTGGGCGGAGTATGAGTATTTCTGACACGTATGGGCGCTTCAGTAAGATTTTGTCCCCATGTGTTTAATTACTTCTTCTGCTCTGTTGAATCTAAGTTGAAATTTTAATGGGTTTGTAACTGTGTACTGTGTTAGATAATGTTCCAGTGGTCTGTCGGGCATTTCTTCACAGTGCTGACAGGCACACCCCATTAAACCGCTTCACCTGTTGGGCAAAACCAGACGAAGGTAGCCAAAGGCTTGATGGCCCACAGTTAACTATCTACACATGTGAAGACTGGACCCGCCTAAGTGGCCTGACAGCTGAGTGGACAGCGCTTCGGGTTCGATCCCCAGTGGAGGCGGAAACAAATGGGCAGAGTTTCTTTCACCCTGATACACCTGTTGCCTAGCAGTAAACAGGTACCTGGGAGTTAGACAGCTGCTTCAAGCTGCTTCCTGGGGGTGTGAAATATAAACAAGGCCTGGTCGAGGACCGGGCCGCAGGGACGCTAAGCCCCGAAATCATCTCAAGATAACCCGGTGGACTGCGTGGAGGAAAACACTATAACAGTTCAACGGGCAGGAAGCAGACCAACAAAGCGTTGTGGAGCACAAATATGGCGCAGTGAAACACGCGGGACTCTGCTGGCTATCCACTGCATCTTAACCTATCTTCTGCGGGGGACGAGAGAGTGGGGCTGACGACTATACCGTGCAACCTCCAGTCCTAGTGGCGAAGCAGCAGGCGAGACTACACTGGAAGCTGTAGTCACAGACCTGAACACAGATGGCTCAAGGCATGGGTTGCTACTGAACCGAAGCAGCAACAGATTTTGCCAGCCCCTGGGTGTTTGAGCTGCCCCCCCCCCCCCCGGGTGTCTGAGCTGCCCCACCCCCTGGGTGTCTGAGCAGCCTCCCCACCCCCGGGTGTCTGAGCTGCCCTCTTCAGGACACACTCTGTTCACCTCCATGTTGTTGTGCTAGATTCAGCTACACAGTACAAGAAGTTCCAGTAGCACATGCAGATGTCATCTACACAGATTTTGCAAAGGCATTCGACAAATGTGACCATGGAGTGATTGCACACAAAATGAGGTCAGTGGGTATAACTGGTAAAGTAGGACGCTGGTTACTCAATTTCCTGTCGAACAGAACACAAAGAGTAACAGTCAATCAAGTAGAATCGAGTCCGAGCTCAGTTAAAAGTTCTGTACCTCAAGGTACAGTCCTTGCACCACTGCTGTTCCTTATTCTCATATCAGTTATAGACAAAAACACAAGTCACAGCTTCGTGTCATCCTTTGCAGATGATACAAAAATCAGCATGACAATTACCTCTGCTGAAGACATTGATAAACTACAAACAGATATTAACAAAGTTTTCGATTGGGCAGCAGAAAATAACATGATGTTTAACGGTGATAAATTCCAGGTACTCAGATACGGCAAAAATGAGGATCTTAAACATAATACAGGGTACAAAACACAATCGAACCTGCCCATAGTAGGAAAACAGCATGTCAAGGATTTGGGAATAATGATGTCCGACGACCTAACGTTCAGGGAGTATAACCAAGCAAGTATTGCGTCAGCCAGAAAAATGATAGGATGGATTACGAGAACCTTAAAGTCCAGAGATCCCATCACAATGGTTGTCCTCTTCAAATCACTTGTGTTGTCCCGTCTTGAGTACTGCTCAGTACTCACTTTCCTCTTCAGAGCAGGAGAGATTGCTGAAATTGAGGGAATACAGAGAACATATACGGCACGCATAGACGAGATAAAGCACCTAAATTATTGGGATCGTCTCAAAGCTCTCCAAATGTTCTCATTAGAAAGGAGACGAGAGAGATACCAAATAATATACACATGGAAAATACTGGAGGGACAGGTCCCAAATCTGCACAGTAAAGTAACAACGTACTGGAGTGAACGACTTAGAAGAAAGTGCAGAATAGAACCAGTGAAGAGCAGAGGTGCCATGGGCACAATCAGAGAACACTACGAACATCAGAGGTCCACGGTTGTTCAACGTCCTACCAGCGAGCATCAGAAATATTACAGGAACAACCGTGGACATCAAGAGGAAACTAGATTGTTTCCTTCAAGGATTTTTTTTATTGTTGCCCCCGAAGGCGGCTAGTTTATTGTGCACCCCATACTCATCCTGTGAGCAGTAGCGCAAAAAGCATTACAGAGGGCACGAAAGGTCTTTATCAGACCTCATCTTAGATTATTACATCAAAAATTTCATCTATCCTTCACACCTTATAGTTACAATGTCAGCTAGTTACAGAGAAAGTGCTATTTCAAGAGCTATAAATTTACAGTAAGTCAACATACATTAATGGTAGGTCTTAAATCTAATATCCTTCAAGGAGTACCGGACCAACCGGGCTGTGGTGGGTATGTGGGCCTGCGGGCCGCTCCAAGCAACAGCCTATAGAACCATACTCTCACAAGTCAAGTCTGGTCTCGGGCCGGGCTTGGGGAGTAGAAGAACTCCCAGAACCCCATCAACCAGGTATCAACCAGGTAGCACGGCCTATGGTGAGCCCTAAATTGCTGGGTCATTATTGTTGTTTTAGATTCAGCTACTCAGAACAAGAAGTTCCAGTAGCACGGGCTATGGTGAGTTTGTAAGTGAAGGTTCTTTGGAGCCATTACCTGTATCAATAGCTGATACTAGAGATCTGGCAATGGATGGGGTCTTCATAGTGGTTTTCAGCCCTAGGAGGGCTGGCTGTACCAGTTATAGAGCTGGTGGGGTTAGTGTAGACCTCTAGGTTTTCCGTTTTTCTTTGCCTGAGACTTTGGTTGAGCCGTGCTGTCGTTGTTGTTTGGTGAGGTGGCCTCCATGAGAAAGTCTTGGACCGAGTAGGTGTCGTATTTGTGGTGCGGTAGTGGAGCTCCTACTAAGATTTCCTCGTCTGAGGAGTCCATAACCTCCATAGTTGGTGTTTTCGTCTTTCGCCTCGTAGCCTTAGGTAGACTCAGGTATCGTGGATTGGTGGTAGAAGCTATTTCAGGGGCGTTGGTGGTGCTGTTAGCATTTGTAGACAGCACATCTGCTAGCGCGGCTGCTGAGATGGTGATGGTAGGAGTGTTGGGAGCTGGAGAGGGAATAATTACCTTTGTTTGTGCCGCCCGGGTCATGGGTGGTTCTGGAGTCTGTGTTGAAATCGACCTCGTGGTCGTCCTGATAGTAGTCTCCGGAGTGATAGTGGAGGCAGTGAGACTTGCGCCAGGGGCTATGATGGGTTCCAGGCCATTGGCTAGGTATAATATATTTAGTTCACTGACAAAACGACGGTTGTCTGGTCCGGCAAGCCTTTCCGCTGGTATAATAAGACCAGGAATAATGCCTGCACGTGATGCAGCGGGCTGCGAAGGAGCCTGTGGGGCCTTGGGTCCCCATCGTGAAGGCTGGGTCGCCTGGTTGGATGAACCACTCTTTGGTAAGGCTGGAGAATCTTCTAGTCGGTTGGTGGAGCTGAGGTGGTGGGCTGAGCACCTGGGACTCTGGTCGTGGAGGTAAAAGGGTTGTTTCTCTTGGCTTGAACCTGGGCCTTGATGTTTTCCTGTCTGCGGAGTCTGTGGTAGGAAAGTGTGGGGTGATTGCCATCACAGAGCAAGCAGCGATGGACCGTTGCCTTGCATATGGAGTAGTGATGGTCCAGTGCGCACAGGCTGCACTTCTGGACAGGATGCTGACACTTGTTCGTGGGGTGGGAGAGCTCGTAGCACTTGAAGCACTGTTGGATCTCATGGTATCATTCCATTTTTTACTTGGTGGGGTTGTATTTGCAAGCCGAAGCAGTGAAAACCTTGTGCGGCAGCCTGGGTGGCCGCAGCTATGGTGATGAAAATAATCTTCATTGAAGATTTGTCGGTGCTTCAGAACTGTAGGTTAAATACATCCAGGCTCGGATTTTCGCTGACGTGGGAAGTGGGGTTGTAGGTGGTGCTCGTTGCGAAGTATCGCATCGTTGGTCAAGAGTTTTTCTAGCTCTTCCTCGCGTGAAAAGAAGAGCACGATATCATTACCTTCCTGACTAATGTCAGTGGGTGTGATACCGGTAACGTCCTTCAGGACCTTTAGAATATCACTTTTCCAGAAAGCATGACCGTCAAGGGAAGTAGCTCTAACCTTCAGACGTGTGGGCCGCATTGTGTCTACACCCTCAACGGGCAGCAGTGTGATGAGTTTAGTGTTTGAAAGAAGGGGGCTAAAAAAGGTGCCTTGAACATAGCCTGCTTCACTTCACCCTGGCTAGCAAGCCGTGGCTGGTGGGGATCCCCCACAGCGGTCAAACAAATACAAAGAACAAATCGAGTGCTCAATCTTGGTACTTGGAACGTTTGAACTCTGCTGGATAACAGCAAGGCAGACAGACCTGAAAGGTGAACTGCACAAGTTACAAAGGAACCAGCGCACAACAGTTCGGACATAGGAACACTCAGTGAAACACGCTTGGCTGACAAAGGTTAGCTTACAGAACGTAGCTGTGGGTACCTTTTTTTTGGAGTAGACGCTGTAGCGCCGAACGACGGGAACCTGGCGTTGGAGTTGCCATCAGATTCCACCACGCCCAAAAACGCATGACACTCCCAGAGGGAGCTTCATCAGTAAGAATTTAAACCCGAAAGATCAATGCATGAATGTTCATAATAAGACAAATAGGACACAGGGATTTATTAATCGAAGCTTTAGTAACAAGACACCTGGCGTTGTTCTTCCGCTTTATCTTGCTCTGTTTAGGACCCATTTAAATTATGCAGTTCAGTTTTGGTCGCCGTACTATACAATGGATATAAATTCACTTGAACGTGTCCAGCGTAGGATGACAAAGTTAATTTCCCAAATTAGAAACCTGTCATATGAAGAAAGATTAACAAAGCTTAAATTGCATTCACTGGAAAGGCAAAAGAGTTAGGGGTGACATGATAGAGATTTACAAGTGGATGAATAGACATAACAAAGGGATATTAATAGGGTATTAAAAGTATCAACACAAGACAGAACACGAAACAATGGATATAAATTGGATAAATTTAGATTTAGAAAAGACTTGGGTAAATACTGATTCAGTAACAGGGTTGTTGATTTGTAGAACCAATTACTGCGGAACGTGGTGGAGGTGGGGTCTCTCGATTGTTTCAAGTGTGGGTTGGACATGTATATGAGTGGGATTGGATGGTTATAAATAGGAGTGGCCTCGAATGGGACAATAAGCTTTCTACAGTTACCTTTGTTCTTATGTTCTTATGTTCTTACCCAGCCCGTCCTCCCAAAAATGGGGTGGTAAATGTAAGGAGAAATAAGTGCAATTATCTACTAATCATAGCAGTTAGGAATTGTACTTATTTTCACTTAGTATTATATCGTACTGTCAAATATATGTGAATATTTGAGTTTACCTGAAAAAATGAATAGAAAAACCACAACCTCACCTAACCGTCTTAGTTTTTGAAGATAGTAATTTTTTGCTTCTTAATTACAATTAGTACTTAACCTATAGCTATATTGATATTACTGTTTATAAAACTAATAAACAAAACTAAAATATGTCAATAAATTGTAAAGAAACTCAGGCTATTTTCCAATTTTGCATAAATCTATATTTTTAATAAACCTGAAAAGAAATTCCTGATATTTAAACTTGTGTACAACAAATTGAAAACTTCATCCTAAATTGTAAGTGTCTTAACAGAAAATGAGGAGAATTGAATGAGGGAGGGAGATGGGTAAATGAAACAGCCCCACAAGTGTAATTCTGCACTGTATATGACAGTAAGAAAATGTACTTATTACATTTAGTATTAAATCGTACTGTCAATTCGGAGGATGAGTTGTCTTTATCTGTCACAGAAATGACATAATGAAATGAACGGTTTGATAAACAACACAGCTCAATTCCAATGCAATGTCACACAAAATAATTAAATCAAAATAAAAATAAATTGAAATCTATGAAAATTCAATTTATCAATACAATCAGAAACACTGAAATGGAATCGTAACATATTTAGTATAACATGTGTTGCTTTTACGTACAACGGTGGCGGTGTTTAAAAAAAAGCATGTTTTTACCTGTCACAGGTGTGACATGTATATAGTATATATATGAAAACATGCGCATATTCAAATGGAACGTTGTCAAAATTCCAAAGCAATCGGTGAAGAACTTTCGGAGATTACAGTGTGTATTTCTCTTACATCCAACAGATGGTGCTGTTTTTTAAACAAAGCATATTTTTA
>WNGS01164437.1:13697072-13717378 GCA_020271785.1 Procambarus virginalis
GATTTGTGAGATTATTGTAGAAATACAGTCCACTTAAATCATACAAATTGCTATCGAAAAATATAAATTAACGTAATATAAATTCTATATAAATTCATATAAATTAAATAAATATAAGTCTCACAGGTCGGTTCCCACAACCACTTGTTCTGGACGGTAGAGCGACGGTCTCGCTTCATGCAGGTCGGCGTTCAATCCCCGACCGTCCAAGTGGTTGGGCACCATTCCTTTCCCCTCGTCCCATCCTAAATCCTTATCCTGACCCCTTCCCATTGCCATATAGTTGTAATGACTTGGTGCTTTTCCCCTGATAGTTCCCTTCCCTTCCCACAGTGACGGACCATGTTCAGAGTGGCCTATAGGTCGTATAGTCTCTGTTCTCCCAGACAACCAGGGCATATTGATAACAGTAAAGGTGAAGTGCCGAGGCACCACTACTCTCAAAACTTTAGAAAAACTAGTACCATTGTAATTAGCAGTAAAGGAAGTCGCTGAAAGGCTACCCACTCCTGCTACCCCAGACCAGCCAGTTTGTTCAGAATGGAAGGCAGCACAACAGTACAAACTGAAACTCAAACAGTATAATAATACTGAAGAAGTTTAACTTCACCAGAATTAGCAGGAAATGAAACCATTTAAAGATATTCACACCCCCTGCAACTCTAGTAGGAGACATCTGTCCTGTTCGAACTGACATACGAACATGCAACTTCCTAACAATTTATAATCTTGATGAGGGGTATCAGTGTTTGTCAGTTCTAAACACTGGAATTCGACCCGTGCTTCCCTCTCCCACCAAGAATTATGACTGAAATTTTGACACAATATCTACTAACCCCTGACATACCAAGATAAAACGGTTATGTCAGGCACATACTAATATTTGTAACATTATTAATTTCTCAAAGAGAACGTAATCAGCAACATCCCAAATAAACTGGGACGTTGCCACATATGCAGAATCCACTATTCGTACAATCCCTCTCTTCTAGTAACATGAAACTTCCAATTTGAAGACTAAATACGATGAAACAGCACTTATTAATAGTTACTGTACATAAATTAAAAATAAATCAAGCGTCACTCTCCCAACGTCGATAATGATGTATTTGAACCAAGCAGATGGGTAGTGTCCCCTTCTGGGGAGAAACTTTAGATGCGAGGCGTTGAGACTAGAAGCAGGACCTGAGCGCTTGGCAAACAAGACGCCTGCACGTTTTACGTCTTAAATGCCAACCATAGTCACATTTCCCGAGTTCTTGATACAGGAAAGAAACATTTCCACGCAACCAACGAACTCATCGTACCAGGTAAGTGTTATTTCCGAGCAATTGTTGTAGTTTATGTTATTGGCCGTTATGATCTCTTTAACGTTGCCCGGGAATGAAGCATGCGCTCTAAGCATAATGGGTAAGCCAAGTTATTATTACAGACCCAACTTCTTGGAATATATGCTGTGTAGTGGTAACAGTTTATTACTTATAACTTATTTGGCAGGTACAGTACGAGCGGACATTATAGAGTCGACCTGGTGCACCACGAGGCTACCTAACTCACCACAGTGTTCCTCCCCTATAAGGTTCCAGGATTACCTGAAGGAAACTCGTGTCTATTACCAGGCCTTTGCGACTCTAGAGATAAGCCTTACCGTTCAATTCACCTATGTAGTAACCAAACTAAAATTTCGAAGTTTATTGTTACCTGCCACTGGTGGTATAGGCTAGTACTGTTACCCACCACTGGTGGTATTGGCTAGTATTGTTACCCACCACTGGTGGTATAGGCTAGTATTGTTACCCACCACTGGTGGTGTAGGCTACTATTGTTACCCACCACTGGTGGTATAGGCTAGTATTGTTACCCACCACTGGTGGTATAGGCTAGTATTGTTACCCACCACTGGTGGTGTAGGCTACTATTGTTACCCACCACTGGTGGTATAGGCTAGTATTGTTACCCACCACTGGTGGTATAGGCTAGTATTGTTACCCACCACTGGTGGTGTAGGCTACTATTGTTACCCACCACTGGTGGTATAGGCTAGTATTGTTACCCACCACTGGTGGTATAGGCTACTATTGTTGCCCACCACTGGTGGTATAGGCTAGTATTGTTACCCACCACTGGTGGTATAGGCTACTATTGTTACCCACCACTGGTGGTATAGGCTACTATTGTTACCCACCACTGGTGGTATAGGCTAGTATTGTTACCCACCACTGGTGGTATAGGCTACTATTGTTACCCACCACTGGTGATATAGGCTTGTATTGTTACCCACCTCTGGTGGTATAGGCTAGTATTGTTCCCCACCTCTGGTGGTATAGGCTAGTATTGTTCCCCACCACTGGTGGTATAGGCTACTATTGTTACCCACCACTGGTGGTATAGGCTAGTATTGTTACCCACCACTGGTGGTATAGGCTAGTATTGTTAGCCACCTCTGGTGGTATAGGCTAGTATTGTTACCCACCACTGGTGATATAGGCTAGTATTGTTACCCACTACTGGTGGTATAGGCTAGTATTGTTACCCACCACTGGTGGTATAGGCTACTTATTGTCACCCACCACTGGTGGTAAAGGCTAGTATTGTTGGAAATAACCAACAGTTCTATACATCATTGTATTTATATAACCAAAGTAGTTACTAAAATTACTAACTTACAAATTTAATCATTATCATGATTTATTCATTGCCAAATTCTTCCTAGTACGTGAGGAACAACAGGCAGCAACATGAATTTTCTCCACATTTAGTTGGATTTATAACAAGAGTCCAGTTTATCATTTCCTTTACAAAAAATAGTTAACTTTGATTTTGTAGTATTCTATTACTTACTGGAGCTCCCTTATTTAACTAACATTTAAACATTGTAGAGGAAATCACTTTGATGTAAATGATTTACTTTAATTTCCTCGATTGGCTGCACAACTTTTAGTAAGCCAATTTATGTTACTAGAACTTCTATTTTATCGTAGAAGAATTTAATGTGATATTAATACTTGCTATTACCTCTTCCTTCCTTAGTCAATTGAAATAAATACATATTCATTTACGCTCGAAAGCCGCGCATGCGCAATAAGGAGCAGGAGGAAGAAGGGAGAGCGTCACTTGACACGTGAACGAGAGCACGGACGCCATTAACAGCGCGTAGCAGAGGTGTTTCGACCTATTTATTTCGCTCCCACGATCAGTTGAGCGGTGCCGCGTTATCGGGCACAACACAGCCGTGTCATAGACTAGTATACAAGCAACTCTAGAGTCAACGTCTTTCAAGCAGCAGCAGGAGGACGAAGAGTTGCTCAAGTCTTCACACCAACGACACGAGGCTCGGCTGCTAAGTTTACCCTTTTTGTTATTATGTGGCCACTTTTAACATTTAGGTAGGCAGTCGTTAGGCCGAATGCAAACCAACAAAATATAGTACGTGTCTTAATTAAATTTGCCATCTAATTATATGATTATCAGTTTATTTCTATGATACAAATTGTTCAGACATTAGCTGATAATTTACTACCGTCATCCTCATGATTTAGGATTTAAATGTAATTACCTATTGTGTAGAAGATTTCTACAATGTAATTGCCTTTCAGTACCAAGGCGACTTCAACCGAGGTGCTAGGCTTCCCCACCGTTCCGTGCAACAATTTACCCTATGCAACACGTCGTCGGTGGAGCGTAGCAACTGATTACTTCTAGATTCACAGCTAAGCTGTCCATTTTCATCAGTAGCAATAACTTCATAGTTACAGTAGTGATCTCCTAAAGAGATCAATGATACTAACCCTTTGATTTACTGATGTGACTTAACATTTCAGTAGTATATTGAGGTGCATTTACCTCCATCAATATTATATTCTATATTTTTACTCACACATTTAATTTACTCTGGTGAAGAACCAGCACCAGAATAATGCTAGGGATGTATTAATCTTTTAGCATGTAACCCCCCAATTTTGTGTAGTGAATTTGACTCCATTCATATAATCATTACAGTTTTACCAAGATCCATAGGACACTAGTTCCTAAGATCAGTTTTTCCATTGTCTCTTTGTTTTCCACTTTTTCTCAAAAAGTGGTGGTCCTTCATAGCTATCGAAGTATATATATTTACATTTATTTAATTATTAGTTACTAGTCTCAGAGCCTTAAACAAGTTATTATTATTGGAGTCAGGTTTTCCCCACAAAATTTTGGTCCTTCGAACCTAGATAGCTGAAAATTAAGCATCTACACACCTATATTACTTATTTACTAACACTATTATCAGTGTTAACATTATTAGGCTATTTACCAATATATTTCATTATTTACGGCTGTCAGCAGACTGCCCATATTATAGCCTAAAACTCATTTATTATTATCAACATTTCTATTAATACTTATGCATAAGTAACCTTAGTGTTATACATTTATAAAATTTCACTTGTGTTTCTAAGCACAAACATATATATCCAAACAAAAATCCAAAAACATAGCACCATATATCTATATTACTGCACCATTGCATTTATGCCAACTTTGATGAGGTAGGATATTTAGACTGTAATGTACTAGTGTTTTACAAATGCAGCCTAAATCATTTAGTCATTCCTAGGTAGGAATTATTAAAGAGTACTGTACTAGACAGTACTGGTGTAATACATATTATTTAGATTGTGCTGACCCTGATTTGGGGTGGGATTACCAAATTCTTTTGTTTTTTTAACATATTATTTCGTGTATTATTTTTTTTGAGTACTGCCGAATGTTCACTGTGGATCGAATGGTGATAATTGAGGAGCTAACCGGACGAAATCCAATAGTGGCATTCGAATGTACTCAAAAATATTAGCTATCTATTGTTAGGTAGGCAAATTAACCTCTAAACGAGGTATTATAGTCTATTCAATACATTAGGCTATTATATTAGTATTGAGCTCATTAAATGAGCCAATATCCCAGTTACATCAGTAACAACTATTTACATTCAGACCAGTCCTTACCCAGCAAGATGGAAACGGCTGACAAAATGAAAAGGACCCTTACCGGTCTGAAAGGTCACTTGACCCGACAGATTACAAAGTGTCAAAATCTGTCACAACAGTCACCTGTGATATATTGAATAGAAGACTTACTTCAAGTTGCTGAAGGCAAATTCAGCATATTAAACAGCATATGAATCTGTACTTGACAGAACTTTACCAAACCTCAATAGGTGAAACTGAACTTGAGGACATTGTAAATGATTAGCCCGTACGAAGATGATGTACAGGCTAAACTTCAACCCTTCAAAAAGCAAATTGCTAAAACAAATTAAGANACCAGACCACAACTAGAAGTTGAAGGGAGACGACGTTTCGGTCCGTCCTGGACCATTCTCAAGTCGCATTGTGTGGGAGGAGGTAGAGAACGGGTAATAAATAGGCAGAGAGAGAGGTGAGGAGGAAAGTAAGGGTAGAGAATAGTAGTAATAATGAGAACTGCAGAAGCCTATTGGCCCATACGAGGCAGCTCCCATTATAACCACCGAAGGAAAAGTAATAGGAATAAGAAGAGGATAGCAAGGGAGCGTAGGAGAAGAGAGAAAGAAAAGGAAAAGAGAAAGAAAGATAAATGGAAGGGGTAAGCTTATGTTAAGTCACGTTTGTTAGAAAGATTAGAGCATTTGAGTATGTACTGTGAAAGGGAAGAGTCCACAGCAAAAGCCAGGACTCATGTTCATGTTGGGTACTTGGTGTATAAGAGCCGATTCTACAAGACGGCGTCTGTGAAGAGTAGAGGCAGGAAAGATTATTTTGGAGGAAGACCAATCAATGGGATGATTAGAATCCCTCACATGGCAGAAGAGAGCATTGTTAGTGTCTGCAGACTTAATTCTCTTGTGTTCTTAAGTCAGTCATTCAGTGTACGGCCAGTTTCGCCAAAGTATTGGAGAGGACAAGATGAACAGGAAATAGAGTAGACACCAGCAGCATTTGAGCAGGGAGGAGCAGTGTGAACTAGATTGCTACGAAGTGTGTTAGTTTGTCGAAAGGCGAGTTTAATGTCAAGAGGACGAAAGGTATTGGTAAAAGTTTGAGTTCAGATATGAAGGGAAGGCATAGTACAGTGCTACTACTGTTGGAAGCAGGTTTGGATGAAAGAAATTTCGTTTAGCTTGAGAGTAGGCAGAGTTGATGAAATGCAAAGGATAACCAAGGCGAGAGAATGATTTGTAGATAAAGGAAATTTCAGAATCAAGAAACTGAGGGTCGCTGATGCGTAGAGCGCGGAGGAAGAGAGAGACGAGGACATTTTTCTTAACAGAAGGAGGATGGTAGGAAAAGAAGTGCATGTACATGCCACTGTGCATGGGTTTACGGTAGACAGAGAAAGATAACCCAGACACAGAGCTGTGAACATGAACATCCAGAAAAGGAAGGAGGGAATTAGATTCCCACTCAACTTTGAAATGGATAGAAGGAGCCAGATTGTTAAGAGAGGCGAGGAAAGGCTGGAAAAGATTAAGGTCATGAGGCCATAAAGCAAAAATGTCATCAACATAGCGAAGCCAGAGAGAGGGACGAGTATTAATAGAAGGAAGAAGAACAGTTTCGAAGTATTCCATGTAGAAATTAGCAAGAACAGGGGAGAGAGGGGAACCCATAGCGACACCGAAAGTTTGAGTGTAATATTTACCGTTAAAAGAGAAAGAATTAGATTCAACACAGAGTCTAATGAGATCGAGGAAAACGTCAGTGGGAAGAGGGAGAGGAAGAAGGCCTTCTGACGCCTTCCGTCTAAGGAAAGAGAGAACGTCATCTAGCGGAACATTTGTAAACAGAGAGTCAACATCAAGACTAAGCATCTTACAAGAGGGTTGCAGGCGCAGTCTTTCTATGAAGTCCTGAGAGTGACGAAGGTGGGCAGGGGAAAAAGTGCCAAGGTAAGGCGTCAGGGTTTTAGCGAGCCAGGAGGCAAGAGAATAGCTGACAGAGCCCCGTGAAGAAATGATAGGACGAAGAGGAACACCAGGTTTATGAGTCTTAGGAAGACCATAGAAATAAGGAAGAGAAGGGCAGATGACACGGAAACGTTTAATGAGATCAAAGTCAGGAGGGCAAAGACTAGAGAGCTGTCTTAGTTTGCGGTTAAAGGAAGTTTTGAGGCGATCCAAAGGGTTAGAAGTCAGAGGAGCATAAGTGCGAGAGTCAGAGAGCAAGACATCTGCTTTCCGGAGGTAGTCCTCACGGTCAAGGACAACCACCGAATTGCCTTTGTCAGAAGGAAGGATAAGAATAGAGTTGTTAGATTTTAGGGAGGCAAGGGCAAGCTGGAAACGACGAGGAAGGTGGTGATTTTTAGAAAACAAGCTGTCAAGAACGGGGATGAGGGCCCCTCTAAAGGCAGACAGGTCCGAAAGAGTACTAGAGTTAGAATTGACAAACCTGTCAAAGGAACTAATGAGATCAATGCCACAGCGTGGGCCAGGGGAAGTAGCAAAAGACAGACCAAGACCAAGGAGTTCTTGCTGGTGCTTAGAAAGAGAGTAGGACGAAAGGTTGGTAACACAGTCAGAGAGAGAGTAATTGGCCCAAGGACTGTTGGAGATCAGGCGTTGAAGTTTGTTGTGTAGTGTGGAGGAGTGGTGGGAAGAGGAGACGTGAGCAGTGTCAAATGCAATTGGAAAAATGATATTGCATAGATCACTGGGAAGAGAAGAGGACAGAAAGCGTTGCTGTTGACGAACAGCAAGAAAGGCCTCGTCAACTTGCAGGGAGGTGGCATGAATAAGTTCTTGAAGAAGAAGGCGGGCATGTTCAGGGAAAGGAGATCCCGAAGTGTTGAACTGGAGAAAGTGAGATAAAGAAAGAGGGAGAACAGCAAGACAATCTTTAAGAAACCTGAGCTGGTTCTTTCGACGCTTGGCGGCAAGAAGGGAAGATTCAAAGGCGCGAAAAGGCCGTTTGAAGGAAGGTAGAGCATCGAAGAAATTAAACAGAGTAAGACGCGTACGTGTGGTATCCATATGCAGGCGATGAGTCACAATAACGTGGCTGAAGTATGTTGACCAGACCACACACTAGAAGTTGAAGGGACGACGACGTTTCGGTCCGTCCTGGACCATTCTCAAGTCGCTTGTGATGAGGAGGTAGAGAACGGGTAATAAATAGGCAAGAGAGAGGTGAGGAGGAAAGTAAGGTGTAGAAAATAGTAGTAATAATGAGAACTGCAGAAGGCCTATTGGCCCATACGAGGCAGCTCCCATTATAACCACCGAAGGAAAAGTAATAGGAATAAGAAGAGGATAGCAAGGGAGCGTAGGAGAAGAGAGAAAGAAAGGAAAGAGAAAGAAAGATAAATGGAAGGGGTAAGCTTATGTTAAGTCACGTTTGTTAGAAAGATTAGAGCATTTGAGTATGTACTGTGAAAGGAAAGAGTCCACAGCAACAAAGCCAGGACTCATGTTCATGTTGGGTACTTGGTGTATAAGAGCCGATTCTACAAGACGGCGTCTTGTAGAATCGGCCTTCTCTTCCTTATTTCTGCCCTTCTGCCCTTCTCTTCCTTATTTCTATGGTCTTCCTAAGACTCATAAACCTGGTGTTCCTCTTCGTCCTATCATTTCTTCACGGGGCTCTGTCAGCTATTCTCTTGCCTCCTGGCTCGCTAAAACCCTGACGCCTTACCTTGGCACTTTTTCCCCTGCCCACCTTCGTCACTCTCAGGACTTCATAAAAAGACTGCGCCTGCAACCCTCTTGTGAGATGCTTAGTCTTGATGTTGACTCTCTGTTTACAAATGTTCCGCTAGATGACGTTCTCTCTTTCCTTAGACGGAAGGCGTCAGAGGGCCTTCTTCCTCTCCCTCTTCCCACTGACGTTTTCCTCGATCTCATTAGACTGTGTGTTGAATCTAATTCTTTCTCTTTTAACGGTAAATATTACACTCAAACTTTCGGTGTCGCTATGGGTTCCCCTCTCTCCCCTGTTCTTGCTAATTTCTACATGGAATACTTCGAAACTGTTCTTCTTCCTTCTATTAATACTCGTCCCTCTCTCTGGCTTCGCTATGTTGATGACATTTTTGCTTTATGGCCTCATGACCTTAATCTTTTCCAGCCTTTCCTCGCCTCTCTTAACAATCTGGCTCCTTCTATCCATTTCAAAGTTGAGTGGGAATCTAATTCCCTCCTTCCTTTTCTGGATGTTCATGTTCACAGCTCTGTGTCTGGGTTCTCTTTCTCTGTCTACCGTAAACCCATGCACAGTGGCATGTACATTCACTTCTTTTCCTACCATCCTCCTTCTGTTAAGAAAAATGTCCTCGTCTCTCTCTTCCTCCGCGCTCTACGCATCAGCAACCCTCAGTTTCTTGATTCTGAAATTTCCTTTATCTACAAATCATTCTCTCGCCTTGGTTATCCTTTGCATTTCATCAACTCTGCCTACTCTCAAGCTAAACGAAATTTCTTTCATCCTAAACCTGTTTCCAACAGTAGTAGCACTGTACTATGCCTTCCCTTCATATCTGAACTCAAAACTTTTACCAATACCTTTCGTCCTTTTGACATTAAACTCGCCTTTCGACAAACTAACACACTTCGTAGCAATCTAGTTCACACTGCTCCTCCTGCTTCAAATGCTGCTGGTGTCTACTCTATTTCCTGTTCATCTTGTCCTCTCCAATACTTTGGCGAAACTGGCCGTACACTGAATGACAGACTTAAAGAACACAAGAGAAGTGTTAAGTCTGCAGACACTAACAATGCTCTCTTCTGCCATGTGAGGGATTCTAATCATCCCATTGATTGGTCTTCCTCCAAAATAATCTTTCCTGCCTCTACTCTTCACAGACGCCGTCTTGTAGAATCGGCTCTTATACACCAAGTACCCAACATGAACATGAGTCCTGGCTTTGTTGCTGTGGACTCTTCCCTTTCACAGTACATACTCAAATGCTCTAATCTTTCTAACAAACGTGACTTAACATAAGCTTACCCCTTCCATTTATCTTTCTTTCTCTTTCCTTTTCTTTCTCTCTTCTCCTACGCTCCCTTGCTATCCTCTTCTTATTCCTATTACTTTTCCTTCGGTGGTTATAATGGGAGCTGCCTCGTATGGGCCAATAGGCCTTCTGCAGTTCTCATTATTACTACTATTCTCTACACCTTACTTTCCTCCTCACCTCTCTCTTGCCTATTTATTACCCGTTCTCTACCTCCTCATCACAAGCGACTTGAGAATGGTCCAGGACGGACCGAAACGTCGTCGTCCCTTCAACTTCTAGTGTGTGGTCTGGTCAACATACTTCAGCCACGTTATTGTGACTCATCGCCTGAATATGGATGTAGCACATAAACTAGACACAGGAATGTATATAACTGCTATGGTAAAAATTATAATATGAAATGTTGAAGGAATAAATTTCAAAGTTAGGTCTGGAGAAATATAAAAAAAATTCTATGTTCTATTGTCTATGGAAATCTCAAAAGCAAATTTCTATTATGCAAAATAAACTGCTAGAAACAATTATTTCTTACTTCTCTCACCTTTGAATTCACTGATGACACTAGTAACAATTAATGAATAATGGAATCAATGCAGGAAATATTGAAATGACTCACAGAAACTGTGGAAATGGAGTACTGAACCAGCTCCAATATTTAACAAGTCACTGAATGGTTAATTCACAGGATATTATGGATATTATTATGTAAGTCACTTTTTAGAACTTGGCACATTGTTCTCAACTAACAATTACTTATCTCAGGGTTGCAATTCATGAGAATCACCAGTAGCCAAAATTGGAGGAACGTCGTGAAGATCTGAAGAGGCACATGTGAGGTGTGTTTACACACTGGTTCGACGGCAGTGGCGCGAAGCTCGGGAGACCCCACACTAGGAATGATGTTGGGAGCGCGAAGATAAACTCTGAGACGACGATATTGCGTCGATGGCGGTGGAGGAAGCACACTTTGCTAGGAAGTTCACACAAAACGATGTAGCAGGGGGCTGGTGGCGATGGTGAGAGGTGGCGAGGTGTCGATGTGGCAACGTCGCGAGGTGTGTGAGCTTGGGAGGGAGGCGAGGTGGCGGTGTGTATGGTGGCGACACTTAGTCAAACAATTGCAGTCCACCAATTATTCTCAAGGAACAATACAACACATACGATGATCAGTTGATACTTGCGACGATGACTGACGACGATTGCAGTAGCTTGAACCACTTACAAGGCTTTGATGGTGTCAGCTTGGGTGGCGGTGGTGGTGGTGGTGTAGGTTCCCACGTGGCGCGAGATTAAAAAATGGCTGGCGCGGAAAGCTTCCCTTCTCCTCACTGATGAATTAGCATTCTCACAGGAAAATATTGACCCTCACTTCTGAGACGTTGGCCTGGAGTAGTGGTTGATGGTAGGACCCCGGTCTGGCACAATATTTGATGCGTGGGTGGCAGGATGGCGGCTTATGGAGGCGGCTGATGGCGGTGGAGGGCAAGGCGATGTGGGTACCTGGAGTTTCCGTTTCCAGAAAAATAATTCTGAATCCCACTCCTGCTTCCAGTATTCGTTGCCTTGTTCGGGTTGAATGTAGACACAGTAGACACTTCTTAGATTTATTGACTAAGGCAACAAGGTGTATATCTGGCCAGCCGAGGTCCACCTACACTGGGTCTGTCGAGAGAACTGAGGCTACTGCAAGCGTGGCTGGTGACTGTCTGTCTGGCATGACGTCAGAGGCCTACTCGCCTGTGATTGGTTATGTTCCAACGGACATACAAATTGAGTATAACATGTGTGTTAGGCTCCACAAGGTCTGTGTGTGTTGGGCTCCATAAGATCTGTGTGTGTTGGGATCCACAAGGTCTGTGTGTGTGTTGGGCTCCACAAGGTCTGTGTGTGTGTTGGGCTCCACAAGGTCTGTGTGTGTGTTGCGCTCCACAAGGTCTGTGTGTGTGTTGGGCTCCACAAGGTCTGTGTGTGTGTTAGGCTCCACAAGGTCTGTGTGTGTGTTGGGCTCCACCAGGTCTATGTGTTGGGCTCCACCAGGTCTGTGTGTGTTGGGCTCTTCAAGGTATGTGTGTGTGTTGGGCTCTTCAAGGTATGTGTGTGTGTTGGGCTCCACAAGATCTGTGCGTTGGGCTCTTCAAGGTATGTGTGTGTGTTGGGCTCCACAAGGTCTGTGTGTTGGGCTCCACAAGGTCTGTATGTGTTGGGCTCCACAAGGTCTGTGTGTGTTGGGCTCCACAAGGTCTGTGTGTGTTTGGCTCAACATGGCTTGTGTGTGTTGGGCTCCACAAGGTCTATGTGTTGGGCTCCACCAGGTCTGTGTGTTGGGCTCCACAAAGTCTGTGTGTGTTGGACTCCTCAAGGTTTGTGTGTGTGTTGGGCTCCACAAGGTCTGTGTGTGTGTTGGGCTCCACAAGGTCTGTGTGTGTGTTGGGCTCCACAAGGTCTGTATATGTTGGGCTTCACAATGTCTGTGTGTTGGGCTCCACAAGGTCTGTGTGTGTGTTGGGCTCCACAAGGTCTGAGTGTGTGTGTTGGGCTCCACAAGGTCTGTGTGTTGGGCTCCACAAGGTCTGTGTGTTGGGCTCCACAAGGTGTGTGTGTGTTGGGCTCCATAAGGTCTGTGTGTGTGTTGGGCTCCACAAGGTCTGTGTGTTGGGCTCCACAAGGTGTGTGTGTGTTGGGCTCCCAAAGGTCTGTGTGTGTGTTGGGCTCCACAAGGTGTGTGTGTGTTGGGCTCCACAAGGTCTGTGAGTGTGTTGGGCTCCACAAGGTCTGTGTGTGTGTTGGGCTCCACAAGGTCTGTGAGTGTGTTGGGCTCCCCAAGGTCTGTGTGTGTGTTGGGCTCCACAAGGTCTGTGTGTGTGTTGGGCTCCACAAGGTCTGTGTGTGTGTGTTGGGCTCCACAAGGTCTGTGTGTGTGTGTGTTGGGCTCCACGAGGTTTGTGTGTGTAGCTGGCTTCCTTACAGTCGACACAGCCTAACTTTCACCTACTGAAAATTCCGAACAAAACCTTCGTGACTCATTATTTAAAAATTTACCAAAATAAGGGAGAGAGCTGCATGGTGAGGAATTTTTCATACTTAAGTTCTTAGCGTCTTGGCCCAGGAGTTTGGCTGTGCGGCAGCAGGTTGTTGGAGCCCAACACTGCTAGACTCGTCAGATCTCATTATCTTATTATATATATCATCCTCATTATTATCAACCCGTCATTCTCAACCGCACATCTTCTGTGCTTACACATCCTCCACCACTCATACTCTGCCACACATCCTCTGCTACTCATACTCAGCCACACATTCTCCACCACACATTCTCCACAACACATCCTCCTCTACACATCTTCCACTACACATCCTCTACCACACAACGCCTGGGTGGCGTCTGCTGGCTGATTGGACAGCACTCAGGACTCGTAATCCTGCGAACTGGGGTTCGATCCCCAGCGATGGCAGAAACAAATGGGCGGAGTTTCTTTCACCCTGATGCCTCTGTTACCTAGCAGTAAATAGGTACCTTGGAGTTAGATAGATGTTATGGGCTGCTTCCTCTGTGTACTTACCTAGTTTTCCTTATTCCTTACCTAGTTACATCCTCCACCACACATCCTCCGCCACACATCCTCCGCCACACATCCTCCGCCACACATCCTCCACCACACATCCTCCGCCACACATCCTCCACCACACATCCTCCGCAACACATCCTCCACCACACATCCTCCGCAAACACATCCTCCACCACACATCCTCCGCAACACATCCTCCACCACACATCCTCCGCAACACATCCTCCACCACACATCCTCCACCACACATCCTCCGCCACACATCCTCCGCCACACATCCTCCGCCACACATCCTCCACCACACATCCTCCGCAACACATCCTCCCCCACACATCCTCCGCAACACATCCTCCACCACACATCCTCCGCCACACTCCTCCGCCACACATCCTCCGCCACACATCCTCCACCACACATCCTTCGCAACACATCCTCCACCACACATCCTCCGCAACACATCCTCCACCACACATCCTCCGCCACACATCCTCCGCCACACATCCTCCGCCACACATCCTCCGCCACACATCCTCCACCACACATCCTCCGCAACACATCCTCCACCACACATCCTCCGAAACACATCCTCCACCACACATCCTCCGCAACACATCCTCCACCACACATCCTCCGAAACACATCCTCCACCACACATCCTCCGCAACACATCCTCCACCACACATCCTCCGCAACACATCCTACGCAACACATCTTCCGCCACACATCCTCCGCCACACATCCTCCGCCACACATCCTCCCCCACACATCCTCCGCCACACATCCTCCGCCACACATCCTCCGCCAAACATCCTCCACCACACATCCTCCACCACACATCCTCCACCACACATCCTCCGCCACACATCCTCCGCCACACATCCTCCGCCACACATCCTCCGCCACACATCCTCCGCCAAACATCCTCCACCACACATCCTCCACCACACATCCTCCACCACACATCCTCCGCCACACATCCTCCGCCACACATCCTCCGCCACACATCCTCCCCCACACATCCTCCGCCACACATCCTCCGCCAAACATCCTCCGCCACACATCCTCCCCCACACATCCTCCGCCACACATCCTCCGCCACACATCCTCCGCCAAACATCCTCCGCCACACATCCTCCCCCACACATCCTCAGCCACACATCCTCCACCACACATCCTCCGCCACACATCCTCCGCCACACATCCTCTGCCACACATCCTCCGCCACACATCCTCCGCCACACATCCTCCGCCACACATCCTCCACCACACATCCTCCGCAACACATCCTCCACCACACATCCTCCGCAACACATCCTCCACCACACATCCTCCGCCACACATCCTCCGCCACACATCCTCCGCCACACATCCTCCACCACACATCCTCCGCAACACATCCTCCACCACACATCCTCCGCAACACATCCTCCACCACACATCCTCCGCAACACATCCTCCACCACACATCCTCCGCAACACATCCTACGCAACACATCTTCCGCCACACATCCTCCGCCACACATCCTCCGCCACACATCCTCCCCCACACATCCTCCCCCACACATCCTCCGCCACACATCCTCCGCCACACATCCTCCACCACACATCCTCCACCACACATCCTCCACCACACATCCTCCACCAAACATCCTCCACCACACATCCTCCACCACACATCCTCCACCACACATCCTCCGCCACACATCCTCCGCCACACATCCTCCGCCACACATCCTCCCCCACACATCCTCTGCCACACATCCTCCGCCAAACATCCTCCGCCACACATCCTCCCCCACACATCCTCCACCACACATCCTCCGCCACACATCCTCCGCCACACATCCTCCGCCACACATCCTCCGCCAAACATCCTCCACCACACATCCTCCACCACACATCCTCCACCACACATCCTCCGCCACACATCCTCCGCCACACATCCTCCGCCACACATCCTCCGCCACACATCCTCCCCACACACCTCCTCCGCCACACATCCTCCCCACACATCCTCCGCCACACATCCTCCGCCACACATCCTCCGCCACACATCCTCCACCACACATCCTCCGCTACACATCTTTCACCAATCATCCTCCACCACACATCCTCCACAACACATCCTACGCAACACATCCTCCGCCACACATCCTCTGCCACACATCCTCCGCTACACATCCTCCACCACACATCCTCCGCCACACATCCTCCACCACACATCCTCCACCACACATCCTCCGCTACACATCTTTCACCAATCATCCTCCACCACACATCCTCCGCAACACATCCTACGCAACACATCCTCCGCCACACATCCTCCGCCACACATCCTCCACCTCAATCCTCCACCACACATCCTCCACTACACATCCTCCACCACACATCCTCCACCTCACATCCTCCACCACACATCCTCCGCCACACATCCTCTGCCACACATCCTCCACCACACATCCTCCATCACACATCCTCCATCACACATCCTTCGCTACACATCCTCCGCTACACATCCTCCGCTACACATACTCCACCACACATCCTCTCCCAATCCAATATCCAGCATCACCGCCACATGAGGGCACATGATCACAACGTACAAAATATTGAGAAGAATTTTCAAGGCGGACAATGACCTCTTTACACACAGAAATCACAATAGCATGATGTATTAAATGAACAAATCCACAAGGCCCTCGTCACGCCCCTTGTGGATTTGTTCATTTGATGCATCACGCTATTGTGATTTCTGTGTGTAATGAAGTAAGGGCGAAGAGGGAGAGCGGCCTATTGGCATAGCTCGGGTGCATGGGGGAGTTGTGTAAAACCCTGGTTTGTGTCTCGGAGAGGCTGCAGGATCCGGTAAGTTCAGTAGAATTTCTGGTTGCAATTCTTTTCCATGTCGTAGCTCAGTCGATTAAGGCAGCGTCTGGGATGCTCTCGGACGTAGGTTCGAATCTTCGTCACGGCGCTTGTGGATTTTTTAAAATAACCTCTTTAAATTGCTAGAAAGTTGTATTGTAAGAAAGAAGAGGAAGCTGGAAACACAAATGAGTCGCAGGAATGTCAAGAAATACTCGTACCTTACACTGGTGGTCAACAAGAGGTAAGCACAGAAAGAAGAATTTGTGAAAGCCATCTCCATCCACAACGTCAAGGCCATATTCACCAGGGAATTCGAACATCAGAACAGTTAAATTATGATGCAAGTGGAACAAGGCAAGTAGACGAGGAACAAAGCGTTTGACCTCACTTCCCCGTAGCCACCAACAAGTACTGATTGGCAAAGTCACACTCTCAGTTAACCGAAAAATATAGCTGCCAGGAATTAGGAGCAAGAGTGATGATCATCAAATATTATAGGCGAAAAGTGGCAAGGAAAATGATAAATTTAACATACAGAGAGGTGGTAAATAGCGTTAAATTAATCTGGCAATGGCGTGCAGGAAGGACTGACCTCGCACGAACTACACCCGCAGCTTGACAGGCTCCCGTCAAGCTGGGTCCCGCTACCAAGCGTCTCATACATGATTATAATCGATTAGTAAAACAAGGTGAACCCTTGGCTCAATTGGTTATGCAGGACTGAGAAAGATATGACGAAAAATTCATGGAAAATATATTCAGAACATTGTTAGGAGTGCAGTAGAGACTTTAGGCTAGGAGTTAGAGAGAAGTTAAGAGGCAATTTGAGAACTATGTAATTGTTAAATCAGACATATAACAATATAATTAAATAAAAAGTAATACACACTCTAATCTGACACTTTGTAAGAAACGCAATTGTTTTCCCTAACTATAAGTGTTTGAACCTAAATGACTTGACCTATCTAGGAATAAGCTGAAAAAACGTCAATATTTCAGTGCTTTCATTTTTACTAAATCTATATTAAATATTAGTCGAGTCTGTTAAAAAAATAATATATATTAGATGAGAGGACAGATTGATGAGAACAACACGGGGTGTGAGAAAGCCAACAAGAGCCACCAAGAGGTCAACAACACGGGTGTGAGAAAGCCAACAAGAACCACCAAGTAGTCAACAATACGGGTGTGAGAAAGCCAACAAGAACCACCAAGTAGTCAACAACACGGGTGTGAGAAAGCCAACAAGAACCACCAAGATATATATATATATATATATATATATATATATATATATATATATATATATATATATATATATATATATATATATATATATATCCATCCATTATTATTTTAAAACAAATATTTGTGGCAGATCTCACATCAAACTAGAAAGAGCTGAATTTCGTCCCTCTAATAAAAAAAAGGACAGACAGGAGGCTCTAAATTATAGACCAACGTCACTGACATTAATTTCTTGTAAAGGGAAATCAGAGAATTTCCAACCGAGTACAAACTGAGATATGTGCCCACCAAGGAGAATCCAACTGACTACTTCTACAGAGACCTGACTTTATGGCAATTAGCCAAAGCCGAGATGTGGTTCAATGGACCTCAGTGGCTAGTCAGTGACCAGTGGCCTAAACAAAAGCCACAAGTCATTGTGACCAATGCCACTGCTCCCCCTGGGACACCAGAACCACCTCGAACATTTGCAATTGATCCTACTTGGTACTCTGAATTGAACCAGTTACTAGGCATAATGCAAAGGGTATTTGACTTCCTCAACAAAATGGGAATCAAATATCAATTCCCTAATCCCTTAAAGTACTAGGGTAAAAGAACCCAAACAGAAACATGCAGAAAAGACTATGAAAACCTCCCTAAGAAATTAGTAAATGATTTGGGTCTCTGGTTTGACCCAGACAACAATAACATATTAAGGTGCGGATGGTCGTCTTCAGCATGCAGACATAGACTTGGAGGTACAGAATCCCATGTTTCTCCCCGTCATCATATAGTAAGCAAGCTAATTGTGCTAAACATACACGAACACTGCATTTGACATAGTTGGGGTATTGGATACTCTCACTGACTTAAGACAGCAGATTTGGCTTCCTCAGAGTCGCCAGACTGTAAAGTCCTTCATAAGGTCCTGTGTACTCTGCCATAGGTATGATACTCGGGTGTGTCCTTATCCAGGACCTCCACCACTCCCTATGGATCAAGTTGTCCACTTTTGTCCTTTTGAGACAACTTGGGTAGACTACACAGGAGCCCTAACACTTACAGGCACTGAAGACAAATACCAGTGAAGGCATACATCTGCCTCTTCACCTGTGCCTCAACATGTGAGTGCATTTGAAGTAACTCCCGACATGAGTGCTGAGGCATTATACAGGCTTTCTGCAAGTTTCCTGCCCATCGATCCTGCCAAGTTAATGATCTCAGACAATGAGTCCAACTTGGTGGCTGGGAAAGCATGTCTATGGGAAATCTGGAATCACCCAGAGGTACTACTGCTCTGAATCAAAGGCAGAGCCACTGGAATTTATAAACCCTTTAGCACCGTGGTACGAAGGCTTCTTTGAACGGATAGTGGGGACAGTAAAATGCTGTCTCAGGAAACCCCTCCACCATCAAATGATAGATCTCCAGGAGCTCCAACCTGTTGTCACAGAAATTGAGTCTCGGGTCAATAACAGACCACTGACCTACCTCTGTAACGACTACTCACAACGTGAACCTCTAAGCCCATCTCATTTGATGTGTGTGAGGGACTTCTCAAACCTCTTGTGTCCCTTACGGACGATGGAATAGAAGACCTTCATATGTCAAAGAGAGCAACTTAGTACGGAGCTTCAAACACTTGTCAGGAAGTAGTAATTCGATGGAATGAAGTTTGAGAGGCTCCGATCAATGATCGGACGTGACATCTTCTGACGCATGTTACACCGAGTAGTCGATATCACAAGTACTGCCGAACTTGTGCAACACACGCTAAATTCTTACAAATAATAAAATTTAACGCTTGAAATCTTCATGAGTCTTGGTGAGGCTTGAGACGAGATGTTACTTGGATATAATATTGACTTCGTTGTGGTCAGAACTGTCGGAAAACCCGGCACCATTTAATAATATTACATGCATATGCAGATAATATTGCTGCATGTGTTTATAACAAGTTACCCATAGAAAATGTAGCTTGAGTGGAATTTTCCGCAATAGAAAACGATATCATTGCCACATAGTACTATAAATTCAACAGCTATTCTGTTGGGAATTATTCTAAATACAGAGTCTCTTGGACTTTTATCATAAAACCACTCATTTGAATTAACTTAATATCAGTATCAAAATAGAGAAATGTGATCCTTCTCTCACTTATTGATCTTGGACAAGGAGAGCCGAGGCATCAGTCTGGGGAGGAGAGGCAGCCATTGTTTGTTAAGACCGAGTCATTGGAGCAAGTTCGCTCTATAATTCTCTTGGACGAAGTGTAGGAGATCAAAGTGTTTTACCATCATCAACACTGTCAACACCACAAGGAAGTGTCTTTCCGAAATCTTATCTAAGTCATTATTGGCCAGTAATGTTAGGTAGATATGATTAATCCGGTTAGAACACAAATGATCACTCAACCCAGGTAATTAAGCCTTGGTCCTTATCTTATATAAATACAGTGTTTTCTCTGATATAGCTGTTTATATATTAGGATTCCGCTTGACAGCTAGTGCCCTTTGACCAGGAACAAGAAGAGGAAGCAAGACTTGGTACATCATTACTATGGTGTGGAAGCTAGCCTCAACGAGGATAATTTGATGTCTACATCCTAGCTTTTTTTTTTTTTTTTTTGTTTGAGATATATACAAGAGTGTTACATTCTGTACAGTT
>WNGS01164437.1:13776522-13830106 GCA_020271785.1 Procambarus virginalis
GTAACACACTCCTGGCGTTTCGCAAGGGTATTGGCCTGGGTTCGTATCCTGTCCGGGAAGCATTTACTGGGCGTCAGTCCTTAATTGTAGCCTCTGTTCACCAAGCAGTGAATGGGTACCTGGTTGTTAAACGATTTGGCAGGTCGTATTCCAGGGATAATTAGGATTGAGGACTTGCCCGAAACGCTATTTGTCTTCTTATAAATAACGTCGCTTTTCGCTTGTATGCACGATATGGCCAAAAATGGACATAATTTGAAATGAAATCGGGTCACAAAAGTAATGTACTGTCCCGTTTTCTGTTTGGGTCCTCCAGCTTAGTCTGTTAGGTTAGGAGAGAAAACTTTTAATTAGCAGTTTCATGGCGTTTTGAAACCTTCCTGCCCTCCTAACCTGCTAGAGGGCCCTTAACTTGCTGTTTTGGAAAAAAAATCTAAATTTATTTTCAAATATTTTCATTTTCCAATTACGTCCACTTTCGGCCATACGGGCAAACGGCCAAATTCAGATGTAGTTTGTAAGAGGACAGGATGGTACAAGAATGTAACAACTCTTGTATAAATAAATATATACAAAAAAATATCTGATTTTGAAGAGCTCGTTACCCAATTTAGTTCCTACTGAAGGAAAGAGAAGTGTCCTTTTAGGAGGCTTTACCTAGACTTTGTACGTTGCCCCCTTAGTAGAGGTTCACTTGGAATCACCATATTTCAATGGCAAGTGTACATTGGCAGTGGTAAGGCCTGTAGTAGCAGTACGAACCAGATCACAGCAAAGACGCAGTTGGTATTGGATGATTTGCTTAACTCTCTATCTCTCCCTCTAGACTCTATTCCAGAACGGAAGCACTGGACTAGAGCAACCCTGATTACAGAGCAAGAGAAGGATCCCCAGGTGAAAGCACTCGCAGACACCATAGAGTCCAGTTCGAAGCAGGTGACCATTACTTCTGGAAGGATAAGGTACTCTGGCATTAGTATCGACAAAGAACACCCCAGTCTCTAGAGGTAGGTACGCAGGTAATCGTGTTTTCAATGTTCAGGATCAAGCTGTTGGAAACAGCTCCATAATAGACTATTTTCCCGGACATTGCAGGATGTCAAAAAAAATTCATCGCCAAGCCAGACGTTTCTTCTGTGACTTCTGTACTTACCTCCTCTTTGCTATAAGATCAATACGGAATAAGTCTCTGGGCCTATCTCCATTCGAGATTGTGAATGGTCACACTGTGCGAGGACCATTGGAGGTTATCAAGGACCAGTGGACGGACAAAGAGAGCAACATGAATGCGCTGGACTGGTTATTTACGAACAAAGGCAGGTTGTTTGCTGCATGGGAACTAGCCAAAGAGAACCTGTTAAATTATCAGGTAACTGCCAAGAAGAGATACGACGACAACGCGACACCAAGGGAATTTCAGGTAGGAGACCTAGGACTGGTATGTTCTCCAACGGTAACAGGAAGCTTGAGAACCAAAATAGAAGACTGCAGAAGTTCTTTTGTAGTGTTCTGTGCGAAAGTGACACCTGCTGTATTATGTACATATGTAATAGGTGTAAATAGTTAAGAAGCACACATGGTGATGGTTTTGTTTAGTGTTGTTTACTCCCATTCCCGTTGGATTGACTATTACTTCCAGTTCTTAATAAATTGCCTATGAATCGGATTTGGGTCTGGTAAGAAGAGGCACTAAGGCCCCGTTGAATGTCTGATATACAAGAACCCGGTTACTAGCTAAATGAGGCCGTAACACAGGTACACTCTACCGGGGTCATGTTGTGAACTAGGTACACTCTACCGGGGTCATGTTATGAACCAGGTACACGCTACCGGGGTCATGTTGTGAACCAGGTATACTCTACCGGGGTTATGTTTTGAGCCAGGTATTCTTAGCCAGGGTCATGTGGCCAGCCAGGTACACTCTACCAGTCTTGTGGTAAACTAGGTACACTGTACCAGAGTCTTGGTAAACCAGGTACATTCTTCAAGTTATGCCGTAAACCTCTTACATTACCTGGATTGTTCCTGGTTGGGGTTCTGGGAGTTCTTCTCCCCACGCCCGGCCCGAGGACAGGCTTGATTTGTGAAAACTTGGTCGAACAGGCTGTTGCTTGGAGCGGCCCGCAGACCCACATATCCACAACTACCCGGTTGGTCTGGCACTTCTTGCTGAAAAGTGTCGTTTTTTCTTGAAGACTTAAACTTTCGTTAAAGAAAAAATTATACGCGCTGGGAGGATATTGAACAACCGTGGACCTCTGATGGGCATACAATGGCCTCTGTGCATTTTGACGTCTCTGCTCTTCACTGGTTCTTTTTTGCATTTCCTGTCATTTCGTTCACTCCAGTATATTGTTATTATACTGTGCAAATTTGGGACCAGGTCCTGTCTATTTTCCATGTCTATATTATTTGATTCCTCTCGTCTCCTTTCTTGAAAGTATATTTGGAGGGATTTGAGACGATCCCAATAGTTTACGTGCTTTATCGTGTCTATGTATGCCGTTTATGTTCTCTGTATTCCCTCTATTTCAGCAATCTCTCCTGCGCTGATAGGGATGTGAGAATCGAGCAGTACTCGAAACGGGACATCCCAAGTGATTTGAATAATACTATCATTGTGATGGGATTCCTGAATTTGAATGTTCTCGTAATCCATCCTATCATATTTCTGGCTGACGCAATATTTGCTTGGTCATGCTCCCTAAACGTTAAGTCGTCAGACATTATTATCCCAAATAATTTACATGCTGCTTTCCTACTATGGGTAGATCTGATTGAGAGAACCATGAATTACAAAATACATGTACCATGTATTTTGTTTAAGGTCTTATTTTTACATACCTAAAGACCTCGATTCATTACTATTAAACTTATTTTCTGCTGCCCAATCAATCTTTTGTAAATACTAGCTTGTAGTTCTCAATATCTTCTACAGAAGTAATTTTCGTGTTGATTTTTGTGTCATCTGCAAAAGAAGACACGAAGCTATAATTTGTATTTTGTCTATATCTGATATGAGAATGAGGAAAAGCAGTGGTGCAAGGACCGTGCCCTGAGGCACGAAGCTTTTAACTGTGCTTGGACTCGATTTTATTTGATTGACTGTTTCTTTATGCATTCTGTTTGACAAAAAAATTATTATCCATCGCCCTACTTTACCTGTTATTCCTACTGACCTCATTTCTGTGGGCTATCACTCCATGGTCACACTTATCAATGCCTTTGCAAAGTTCGTGTTTACGACATCAGTATTTTGATTTTCTTCTAATGCCTCAGTGATTTTGTCATTGTGGTCGAGAGCTGCGAAAGGCATGATCTTCCGACTCTAAATTCATGTTGGCCAGGGCTGTGGAGCAGCCCAGTCTATCCTAATAGTAGGCATCCGTCAATCCCTTGGGGTTATGGAGTTGTGCCCTGAGTCTCTAGTTGTTGTAGTCTAGTTGGATGCAGCGCCTGCTATGGCTGTGAAGGCCAACCCGAGAATGACAGTCTCGACTGCAGCGAGCGCAGATAAACGCCGAAGCGGGTGCGTCTGACAGTGGTCGAGACCTCCTCTGAAATCTATTATCCTCCGCTTGCCTCTTCAGTTCACCCTCGAATTGCTGGAGTCCCTTCTGCACTTTACATCTCCAGGCAGATCTGTCCGCAGCTGCTGCCTCCCAAGTGTTGATGTCGATGTTCATCTGTTTGAGGTCGCGTTTGCAGGCATCTTTGAAACGCAGCTGAGGTCTTCTGGTGGGTCTCCTTCCTGATGTCACTTCTCCATACAAGAGGTCCTTCGGTATGCGGCCATCGACCATGCGTGTGACATGTCCCAGCCATCGCATGCGTCTCTGTTTCAGGAGAGTGAACATTGAAGGGACACCTGTTCTCTCGAGTACAGTGTTGTTGGTGACATGGTCTTTCCACGTGATGTCAAGGATGCGTCTCAGGTTCCTCATGTGAAAGGTATTAAGCTGTCTCTCCTAGCGAAAGCGCAGGGTCCAGGATTCCGAGCAGTAGAGAAGTGTACTCACCACACATGCCATGTAGACTTGTGCCTTGGTGTGTACTGTCAGTTTGGCATTTTCCCAAACGCGCTTTGTGAGCCTGGCCAGTGTTGTTGCGACCTTCCCGATACGCCTGTTGAGCTCAGTGTCCAGGGAAAGGGTGTCTGAGATTGTGGACCCCAGGTACACAAACTCGTGAACTGCCTCCAGCACATAGTCTGCTATATTTATACAGGGTAGCTCATTGACATCTTGTCCCATCACCTGTGTCTTCTTCAGGCTGATTGTCAGGTCGAATGCGGAATAGGCTGCAGCAAAGCGGTTGAGTAGCTGCTGCAGGCCTTCTGCTGTGTGTGTGCGGTGATCGCTGCGTCGTCGGCGAAGAGGAACTCCCTGAGGATTCGCATTTGTACTTTTGTCTTTGCTCGGAGTCTGGATAGATTATAGAGCTTTCCATCAGATCTTGTATGGAGATAGATGTCTTCTGTGATTGATTACAAACCACCAAACCAAACTTCTGGTGGTTTGCCCTGCCAGAAAAAGGTAAAGTCCTTCTCCCGTATGCTGCCGGTTGCGGGCAGACGTGTCTTCTGCAGGGCGGCTATGTCCATCTGGAGCCTGCACAGTTGATCACAGCTGTCTTGCGGGCGTCGTTCACTTCCAGTAGATCTTCCGAGAGACCCGGTGTCATGGTCCTTACATTTCATGTGCCCAGTTTGAGAGCTGGGTGGCTCTGTGTTTGTTTTCTTTTGCCTGGTGCATGGGTTGACGATCCGCTTATTGGATTGTGGCCTAAGCCCCACGCACCCAGTAGATCAGGCGGACCGTGGCGGGACAGCACCTTATTGGCTGGTGGCTGCCCAGCTTGAGGCGGGCAGTAGCTGTCCTATGAAATCGGATGATTTCTCCCACCGACGGAAGCAACCCCTGGCGCCATACTCTGCGCCAATTGAGTGGTAGGCTTATCACCGGTAACTGTCACTTCCCGTGTTGAGCCATTGCAAAGGCGATGCTGGAGTGTCCTCTCCAGGGCACAGGCCTGGGCAGTAATTATGGAGGATTAGCTGTTGCCCATGCAGCAAATCCACCCTCTCCACGCCACCGATGTGATCCAAGGGAGGGGCAGGCGCCGATACGCTTGGCACCAGTGTCGTCGCAGGAGTTGCCAGAATGTAGCTGTAAACAGCTGCAAACTGCCTTAGGGACTCCGATTCCGGATTTTTCCTCAGGGTTGACTCCCGAAGTCTTTTCCCATGAGTGGGTTTAGCCACAAGACAGCAGAGGTTTGAATTCGGGGTTTTCCTTCCCCTAGATGAGCCGCCTTTCCAGGCTAACGAGTCCCATCTGCCCGAAGCAACTGGTTTTAAGGCGCCAGAGATTCGCCTTCGCCCCTTCTCCTGTTGGTAGAAGCAGTTCCGCCAGGCCTAGAGGCTAAGCCACACGTGCTGGCCAGAAGCTGGACTTGGTTGTCAGAGGCTATTTGAGACGCACGCCACCAGGGGCACTTTACAGGCTGTGGGAGCTTATTTCTACAACCCTTCCCCCCGGCTATAACAACCCTTGGAATCCTATCCTAATAGACCGTCGCATTTTGGCGCATACTTTACCTAACACCAAAATTCGTCGTACTAGAAAATGGGAGCTGCTCGCGATTTTGACACTGTTCCGTTTTCTGTTTTGGGTCCTCTGGTAGGTTAGGATAAGACATTTAGTACGACAGTTTCTTATCGTTGGAAAACCTTAGGAGGACTGGCTGCATGGAGGTCATTGGTCTCCATAACACTGGAGATCTGACCCCTGATCACTCTTAAAAACTTTTATTATCTGGGACGTTAGCCCTGCTGGTCTAAATCTTAGCCAATGCTTTGCTCCCTCCCTTGTGTAGGGGAGCTATATCTGCTGATTTACGCACTTCTGGTATCTTCCCAGCGTTCCAGCTCTTCCGCCACACTATACTGAGTGCCTGTGTTACTGGCACATTGTATTTCTTTATAAATATTGAAATCTCTGAGTCTGGGTCCGGAGCTGAGTGCCCCGGGCTTGTTTCAGGTGTGTTGTCTCAAATTTGTGACGGTTGTGACGGTGTCTTGAATCTCAGATGTGTGATAGTGTGTTGAATCTCAGATGTGTGACGGTGTGTTGAATCTCAGATGTGTGACGATGTGTTGAATCTCATATGTGTGACGGTGTGTTGAATCTCAGATGTGTGACGGTGTGTTGAGTCTCAGGTGTGTTCTGAGTTTCAGATGTGTGATGGTGTGTTGAGCCTCAGTTGTGTGACGGTGTGTTGAGTCTCAGGTGTGTGACGGTGTGTTGTGTCTCAAGTGTGTGACGGTGTGTTGTGTCTCAAGTGTGTGACGGTGTGTTGTATCTCAAGTGTGTGACTGTGTGTTATGTCAGATGTGTGACTGAATGTTGTGTCAGATGTCTGACGGAGTCATGTCGTGCAACTGTAGCGTAGTGCGTTGTTGGGTTCTATGCGCTTGCAAAAATTTCCATGTGATCAAACTAAAAGGTGGTGGTGTTAGGGCGGATTGTCATGGGAGGGTCAGGGTGCGGGTTATCCTATTATTGTGGGTGGGAGAGGTTGGGAGGGAGGGAGGGAAGTGGGAGAGTGAGGGAGTGTTGCAATGATTGCAGCAGAGCTTGTCACATCCCCACCTCAGCCGGGTAGGATCCTTATCCCTTCCTTTATCACTATAATAGTTTAACATTTTGTTATCATCTTCGCTTCGCTCGGTTGTACCCGTCCTCTCAAAATAACGTCCCTTTTTCGCTCGTATGCGCGTTATGGCCGAAAACTGACGTAATTTGAAATGAAATCGGCTCACGAAAGTGATGTACTGTCCCGGTTTCTGTTTTGGGCCCTCAGATTAATCTGTTAGGTTTGGAGAGGAAACCTTCAATTACCGTTTTTCATGACGTTTTGAAACCTTAATAGAATTTCCTGCCCTCCTAACCTACCAGAGGACCCTTAACTTACTGTTTTGGAGATAAAAATCCCAAATTTATTAAAAAAAAATCATTTTCAAATTACGTAAATTTTCGGCCATACGGTCAAACGGCTAAATTAAGACGATATTTGTAGAGGACAGGTTACTACCACCTTCCGTCACTGATCGCGAGTGTGAGAGCGCACGCACACGATAGTCAAAGTTATTGCGATTTTACGAGCGCGAATGTGTCATTTCGTGCGTACCTGCGTCGTATGGAAAAATTCAATTAAAGATAAGAGGTGTGTGGCGTGAGAGCGAGTCTGAAGGGACCGGGACCATGCCAGCTACACAGCTAAATATTTTAAAAACAAACTTTTCAAAACTATTTTTTGTTTCATATCGTAATATGCACCATTATTTACTGATCTCGGGAAAATTAACGGAAGTGTTCTGCTCTTCGTAATTTGTTCGTACTTGCATAAAATACACGATTCTTCCACAGCTTGGTCCAATAGTCTATACTAATAATAGACTAACAGTTTAGTCTCCGTGGTGTAGTGGTAAGACACTCGCCTGGCGTTCCGCGAGCACTTTGTCATGGGTTCGTATCCTGGCCGGGGAGGATTTACTGGGCACAAATCCTTAACTGTAGCCTCTGTTTAACTCAACAGTAAAATGTGTTCTTGGTTGTAAAAACGATTCTTCGCGGCGGGGATCGTATTCCAGGGACCTGCCCGAAACGCTACGCGTACTAGTGGCTGTACAAGAATGTAACAACTCTTGTATATATCTTCAAAAAAAAAAAAACTCCAAAAGGATTCTCAAGCCTCGGTCGTTCTCAGAGTAAAGGGGTAACTGTTCTTTTCTGTAGTATTTCACACCACTGAGATCTCACCTCGCACCACCCAAAAATTGGACAAATATATTTTTTATAAGAGTGAGAGACAGACAGACAGAGAAAGAGATACACAGACAGAGAAAGAGATACACAGAGACAAAGACTGAGACAGACAGACATAGACTGTAATGCAGAAAAAGGCATTAAGAGAGACAGATTGTGGGGAATTTCCCAGCAGGTAAATTTATTAATTTAACTGATTATATTAAATGGACTGTATAAAAAGAAGTGGACTGTATTATTTAATTTTAACTTCTGCTGGGAGTTATCCTGAACACATATCCTAGGAGGTCATTCAATGGTAATTATAATCATTAGTTATACTTAATGAGAATATATTATATGGTTAGTTACTAACTACTGAAACTAGTGTAAGCTTTAGCTGATTAGGAGATCTCAACATGAATCATTAGGAGAACGTCTGGAGGGTTAGGCAAGGCAAACGTCTCATAGCCGGGCACTCGAATCACGTGTTGCCACGGAAGGTAACCCCAGCTTCTCAGCTGATCACCTTCTGCCGAAAGTTTACAATGTATACACTGTAAAGCAAATATCGTCACAGATAATCTCAAATCAGTAGCAATAATTTCGTAGCTGTACATGTGTTCACCATGGAGATTTTAATTTCCATGCAGCTTAACCGATCGGTCACTCAAATACCTTAATACATGGCCATATATCAATAACTGAGTATATATAACCGACCGGATACCGTGTGCTTCGTAGTCTGAAGGTTGCAGTAGTGTTGGAACATTGTTGGACCACGGATGACTTAAATATCCGCCGCTTCTAATTTGCTTCCCTCGTGATCCAAACTAAACTGTATCAGATCTTTACTACAAGTGCGTCTTCCTTCTCCTATCGAGGTGTGCGTCATAATAAGTCACGCAACTAACTTTAACGCGTTCGTTAACTAAAATGTATTGTTTCACGCCTTAATTAATTGAATCTAAACCCAGAAAACAGTTTTTTATTGTTCCTAACGCTGGCCTAGAAGTTTGTGGGGTTTAAAGCACATTTGATATATGCTAAACTCGTGGCTTGACTATTCCATCGGCAGTGACAGCATTCACAACTGGGGTAACTTACTTCGGGTGGAAGATTACATCAATTCCTTCTAAGTTTTTTAGTTAATTCCAGTCTAAAATAAGGTTTTCTAATTGAAAGAAACTAACAGACAGGAAATATTAATAATATAGGAAGATTAATAATAGCGCCACTTCGATGCTGGCTGACGCAATCATCCTACACGATTTCTGAGTGATTTCTAGATGTTTCCCGACTTGAAATTAATAAGGTTAGTAGAGTTAATTCTCTGATACAACGATTTAAACTAGTTGTATCAGGTGTTAGTAGTTTGAGGGTCGGAGATTTCCGACACAGATAGACACATAGAGCGACAGATATACAGAGGTAGAGACAATGAGACTGAGACAGACAGTAAATCCATGGATGGATGAATAGATATACAGATAGATGGATACATGGATGGGTAGATTGATGAAAAGATGGATAGATAGATAAATAGATGGATTGATGGTGGATAGAAAGATGAATATATAAATTGGAAGAAAGATGGATGTATAGCGATGAACAGATGGGAGACAAAGCGACCTAGCAATGCTGGGTACCCGTCCTAGTCTCAACGATAAAAGTTAATGTTTGCATGTCCCTTTGACTGTCTAAAGACAGTCAAAGACTTTGACTGTCTAAAGCCAGTCTGGCCCCAAGCGTCTGGCCAGTGGAGGCCAGACGCTTGGGGCCTGATGCTCAGGGACAGACGCTCGGGGCTAGATGCTTGGGGCCAGACGCTCGGGGCCAGACGCTCGGGGCTAGATGCTCGGGGCCAGACGCTCGGGGCCAGACGCTCGGGGCTAGCCTTAACCATATTTGTAGGGCAACTGGTCTCCATAGAGGACGAACCTAGGCTGGTCAGGGTAGGCCTTAGTTAAATAATTTCATAAACATTCGTAATTACTGACACTTCCCCAACCAATTCTCATGGATTTAACTCTGATCAAGTGTGAAATATTGGTTGAGATGCCCTAGGAGATTTTCTTCATCAGAAAATGTTTTCCCTTAAGACCCATTCGGTAGTTTCATTGTTCCCCTAATATTGTAGTGTTTGAAATGGAAGAGTGGCTTGGAGGGAGTGAACAGGAGGGGAAGGGGGGCGAAGGTAAGGGGGGGGATAAGGAGGGGAAGGTTATCTTGAGATGATTTCGGGGCTTTTTAGTGTCCCCGCAACCCGGTCCTCGACCAGGCCTCCACCCCCAGGAAGCAGCCTGTGACAGCTGACTAACACCAAGGTACCTATTTTACTGCTAGGTAACAGGGGCATAGGGTGAAAGAAACTCTGCCCATTGTTTCTCGCCGGCGCTTGGGATCGAACCCAGGACCACAGGATCACAAGTCCAGCGTGCTGTCCACCTCCTCCGACCGGGAAGGCGGAGGAGGTGGGGGTGATGGAGGGCCAGCAGAGAGGGAAGGGTGGGTTGGACACGGGAAAGGGCGGAAGGATGAGGACAAAGGGAGTGGTGGGATGGAGGATTGGTGCTGACGATTGCTGTGTTAAGGCTCCTCTTAATGTCAGTACCAAGTGAGTGGGTTCGAATCCTTAACAGGGCTCCTATTAATTTTCACATTGAAACAGCACGTAAATGTGATTTCATTGTGCATTTGACGAGAAGCGTTAAGAGGCTACTTGACCACAAAGCTAAAGAGCACGGGGGTCAGTGTGTGAAACCCCGGGTTTGGACTCCGGTTGGGAGCCTTAGGACTCCTAGTGGATTCAGCTGAATTCCAGGTTGCATTGCTCATGACCGAGCTAGCTAGGGCGCTAGCTTGGTAGCATCATGTGAGCGGGTTCGAATCCTCCTCATGGCTCCCTTCAGACTCTCTCATTCAAGCAAACAAGTATGAATGTTCCCCAAGCCAATAAGCATCAGAATGCTCCACACCCCTGAAAGATTCGAACCCAGACAGCCAGGGCTCCATGCACCTTAGCGTGTCCAGTACTTTAACCATTAGGCCACAACTGACTGTTCAAAAGCCTAGATGTTAAAGTACTGGACACGCTAAGGTGCATGGAGCCTCTGAGAATTTTGTAGGTAGGGATAATGTCACCCCTAACTCTTCTGTCTTCCAATATCGTGAGGTTCAGTTCCAGTAATGTTTCCTTGAAGCTCATACCTCGCAGCTCGGGAACTAGCCTGGTGGCATACCTCTGAACCTTTTCTAACTTCGTTTTGTGTTTGACTAGATGTGGACTCCAAGCTGGAGCCTCATATTCCAGTATTGGTTTGACATATGAAGTATACAAGGTTCTGAACGATTCCTTACACAAGTTTCTGAAGGCAGTTTTTATGATCGCCAGCCTTGCATACGCCGCTGATGTTATCATTTTGATGAGGTCTCCAAGGGACAGGTTTGGTGTGACTGTGATTTCTGTGTGTAATGAAGTAAGGGCGAAGAGGGAGAACGGCCTATTGACATAGCTCGAATGCATGGGGGGAGTTGTGTAAAACCCTGGTTTGTGCCTCGGAGAGGTTGCAGAATCTAGTATGTTCAGTAGAACTTCGGTTTCAACTCCTTTTGACCATGTCGTAGCTCAGTCGATTAAGGCAGCGTCTGGGATGCTCTCGGACGCAGGTTCGAATCCTCGTCACGGCCCTTGTGGCTTTGTTCATTATTAATCCCTATTGTAGGAACGCCAAAAGTTTCCTACTATCTATGGCTGCTATTGCATCAGCCGCCCCAACTCCCAAGGGAACAAATTCTTTATTTGAATCTGATTAAACCCAGTCTATACTCTGCTTAATTTGCGTAGTAATTTAAATTGGAAATTGATTTAATTCATCTAAAGCAAGTTATACCTCCATCGCAAGGTGAAAATTTCCATATTTATGATCAGCTGATTCCCGGATGGTATAAAAGTCATGTCACATATACCACCTCTATATGTGCTTAAAACTACTAACTCTTCAATCCGGTGATACGCACATTGGAAAACTGCCCACTGGTATTTGAAGTGTATTACTGAGACGTAAAACAACGTCGATACCGTCGTGGTAGAGAGCAAATTGAATAACGTGACTTATTTCCCGGGTTTGCACCGAGAGAGGGGGAAGCGGGAGCGTCACTTGCTCACCGAGACTCACATCGGCAACAACTCCAGCAAACCCCTGTGGAAGCGAGCATATTAGCATCGTGTTAATTTGGGCTCATCCATCTACTCACAACTCCCAGACGTTGCAGCTAGCTTCATACATCAAAGGGACATTGATTAATAATATTAGTAGATTTGATTTCCTAACACAATACTTCTATATTATTGCCTTAGAGGTTAGTATTTGTGGTGTCTGAAATTTCCGACATAATTCCGTGGGAGAGAAAACAGGATCGCAGTTCATTGTTCATAACTGACGTACCTGATGCCCCCCCCCCCCCCGAAATTATAACTTATGTTAGTATAGTAGGACGTCAATACGTACATGTCCCGTACAGCACACGAATGTCCAGGATATGTGTGATAGGCATGAAGAAACTAAGTCGTTTGACCCTATCATCTTGGGAACTTCTAATTAGTGGTTAAAGGGATTAGTCATCAGGTCCTTTAAGATGAAGGAGACTTCAAATTCTACAGTGAGGACGGTGACTAGAGTCGTTGTGACTTGTAGCTGGTTGAGTTATTAGACACTGACTCACCACTGGAGATTCCTAGGGTCACCTCAACCTCAGACGACGAATTGTCTGCACTTATGCAGAATTAAAATATTGGCTAAGTTTGAGTTTTCACTGTTGTGCAGCAGTCATAGTTGGATGGGTATTTTAGGCTACTGTATAGTGGTACTAAGTTTCTAATCTAGCTAAGTTTTATTTAATTCAGAGAACTGAGTATGTAATTCAGAGAACTGAGTATGTTCATCCATTAAAATCAAGGATAACTCTGAGACGACAGTAAGACCAGTGGCTTGGTCGTCGTGACTTGTAGCTAGTGAAGCTACAGTCCACAGGCTTGTCACTGAAGACTCATTAAATCATCCTCAACTTTAAATGAGGATATTGGAATCAGTCTCTATGAATACAGTAAGCTGTATTTCTTTCGTGAGAACAGACTCAGCTTGTACTTTGCTGATGCTAACTAATTTTCCTAAAGCCTACCTAAGTAGAGGGTTAATGCTAATTGTGTATGTTAGGCTACAGTGGTAAAACCCTTTCTTGAGGCATAACAGAGCTCATATAGCTTAAAAGGTTATTATGAGTTTATTCTGTTGTGAGAAACTTAAGGTTGTTTAAGATAATTTGATCCATTGTTACTACGATCAACCTTTCTTGGAAGGTATTTGGTAACGGATCATCTCTACCTATATGTTTCACTACCGATCGTCCTCTGGTAAATGTTCACTTGCAGGCTATTGCAAGTTTTATAATTTGCTTGTGCTAAGGTGCTTCTTCGAAAACGTTTCAAAGTTTGCTTAAGGGCAGAAACGAGAAGGAAGAAGCAACCCTAAACAAAACTGACGCAGCCCTGCAGGTGAATATTTCTTTAAGTGGATTACTAAATCCTAGTACAGACAAACTTTGTGTGATTTCGGTCTTCTCCTTTAAGACCTACTCTAAGGTATTTTAACTGCAGTCTTCTCCTGTGAAGACTTACCCAAAGGCATTTTAACTGCGGTCTTCTCTTGTGAAGAGTTACCCAAAGGCATTTTAACTATGTAGAGGACTGAATGTGGTCAATTATTACCGTCAAGAATAGCTCTGGGACTGCAGTGGGATCAGTAGCATTTGTTGCTGTGACTTGTAGCTGGTTTAGACTACTGGTCACTGACTATCCACTGGGACCCATAGAAACCATCTCGACTAATATTAATTATAGCAAACTCAATCTTTAATTTATTTAGTCAGCTGTACTCTCTCTTGTCCTTAGTGGCTGGAGATTTATTTCAGTTGACAGTTTAATTTCCTATTAGAGTTGTATTACGAACCCAAGTCTATCATCGGAACACGGAGCAGTGACGTCAACACCATCTGTGAGTCCGCTCTCAAAAACCCCCACAACATGGACAACGCCATCTAGTGATGACGGGAATATACCGGCAATAGGCGCCGGATTCCTGTCCTAGTTGGCTCGTGAGGTAGCTGGTGCTAACCTCTGGTGAGGTGACGCTTAGAAAAGCAGCGCCATCTATTGAGCAACAGGGTGTACGTATATGTATGCCAGTAAGTGAAATGCCCTAGTGGTCCCATTGTACTGATGACGTGTATGTATTCACAGAGTCAACGTAGGGCTGCTGTGAAGTACGAAGAGTCAGTCTACCCAAAGCAGTCAAGGTCTCTACACCAGTCTGCTTCACAGAAGCAGTGAGCCGCCGCCGGACGAGAACTGTAGAGTGTTCAACTGTCTGCCTGAGGAGTGGCAGTGATGGGATTCGCCGTACCCGGTGCTGGCTGGTGGAAGAGACAACCGACTGTGGTGCCGAAAGAGGAGAGTAACCAGCAAGTTACACGAAGCTCCTGCCTAGGGCTCGCAACCCTAGTATTCGCTTGTGAAGTGGCCTAACAGCGTGAGGCTGATTGGTACCTGCCAGCAACAGGTTGGACTGTGGTTGTGGACCTTCACGGTGAGACACCTAGTGGAATTGTGATTTGGCTGGCCGTGGTCAGGGTAGACTCGTCGTTGTTTCCTGGTACCTGTTGAGGGTAGTGCCACGGATAAGGAAACCCTGTAAAAGACTGCACGGAGTGAGCTTCGCCTAGTGTTCAGTGTCTTCAGAGAGAGACGATGATGTACATAGTGTAGTAGTATTCTCCGTTTAAGACTTTATATATATATATATTTTGTTGTGTATCTGGGGCTTGAACTCGGAAATTAAATTATTTAATTATTGTATTGAAATATCTCTAAGAACCACCCTCTTTTGAGAAAAGAGGGAAAACAAATAAGTGATCATTTGAATGACACTAGAGAACCAGTGTCTATGGAAACTCATTTAATGAATAATCACTTGAAAATTAATGAAGACTGTATTAGTAATTAAAGCCAAGCCTCACATATCAACATTGGGGGGTTATTTCTAGAAGTTCATATATATCTGGGAACCAGTGTGGTTCGTCACTAGTTCATTGTTGGGTTNCAGTATATATGTTTGAGTTAAATGTAGCATGCTGCAGTGTGCTTGTGTAAATATTTTTGTTAATGCTATTGCATGTTTATTCATGTGGGGAAGGGGGGGGAACAATGACGTCTCATGGGCGGACGACCATATTTGGAGGGTTCCAATGATGCATGCAATATATCAACATAACTTCACTGATTCACCCCTATTAAGTATTCAGTTTTTGTATGTATATTTCTTTTAATTACTCGTATTAGTGTTAAATGTATATTAGTGTAATTACAAATATGTCACTAAGTATTACTCTCAGAGAGCAGATTTCATGTATTCCTTTGTTGGTAATGTGTAGACACCAAGTCGTGCATGCTCTAGCCACGCCAGTCGCGTGAGTGAGGGGGAGGGGAATTATCAGATAAAAGTGCTAAGCCATTACGACTATATTGCCCTTGGAAGGGGCCAGGATAAGGATTTGGGATGGGACGGGGTGGGGGAAAGGAATGATACCCCACCACTTGGACGGTGGGGGATTGAACGCAGACCTGCATGAAGCGAGACCGTCGCTCTACCGTCCAACCCAAGTGGTTGGAGCTGACTGTGGTGGATATGTAATGAGATAAGTCTTTGTACCTGTTTATTGTTTAGTAACATAGCTAATTGCCTGGTTAGACCATTATTTGCATACCCATCTATTCATTTGCGTTTTAAAATAGTGATCAGTGCTGATATATAATTACAGTATGTTATTCCATTCTTTTTTTTTAATTTATTTTTACATGCAAGCATGCAAGATAAGCAATAAATACAATAAAATTTACATAAGAAACCAAACTTAGCAAAACAAACAACCACCGGCCAGAAGGACCGACAGCCCAGTACAAAAAAATCAATAAAACAAATAGCGCAAACAGGCAAACAATACCCAAATACAATAACACATGAAACAAGATCATAATCCACAGAGAAAGCAGAGGAGAACAATAAAAAAAAAAAATAATAAAACCATAAAACAAAAAAACAAACATGGCACAATAACAACACAAACAATAAACAAACAATAAACAAAAACATGCACAACCACTCACGTAAGAGGGCAAACAGCATAGCCTTAGGGGCACATAATACAACAGCATCAATAAACAGATAATCATAAAATGGTATAGCCTAATTACAATTAACAGGGACATTGAGAAAACTAAATACGACATCGGCCTGAAGGGCACACAATAAATACCACAGAACATACCAAGTCCTATACATACTCGAAATACACAGCAAGCACACAAATTATCAAGAGTGCGCATACTTATCCGGCCACTCTGCCGCCGGGAACAGAACACAATACGCCTCCCAAAGCAACAGGAGGTCGTCCGAAAAGGGTGACTAAGGGCCGTACGAGGATCGGGCATCAAATTCGGCACACCCTCAACAAAAACCCGAGCCTGTGGAACCCAGACAGTCGAGGGGCACCACGGAACAGGTAGCACTCGGTCACGAATGTAAAAATCCAAAGGGTTTTTCTGCTTATCATGCGCTACGCCGGAGGCCAAGATGAGCGGGACGGGCTTCCCCCTACAGGCGCGGGCAACGGGCAGCGCACTTGTAACCTTGGCAGCCCCACAGGGCTCCGCAGCAACCACCGGACGTGACACCTGCAGGGCCCCCCTCGCCGAACATCCTTCTTCAGCAACAACACGAGGTCGCGGCCTGCACCAGCACCCACCTCACCTACGTCCGGAGGAGCTACCACCTCCCACTGCGGAGAACCGCCTGCAGAAGAAACAGGAGGTGAATTATAAACACAATCTTCGGCATCAGCAGGCACATGGACGTCAGCGACCACCACATCATCTCCCGAAGACCCATCGGCGTCGAAACCCTCCACATCAGCCCAAGCAGTAGAAGAACGCCGGGACCGCTTGGGCACCGGCGCACATCCTCAGAGCCGGAGGCGGACCCAGAACCACGGGCATCACAAGCCGTGCGAACCAGCGCCCGTCTCATGACGGCAGCAGCCTCAACCGCAGGGGGAACCGGACCACACACAACAGGAGGCCCCACAGCCACCCCAGCACCCAGCACAGCCAGGACCCGAGGCGAGTATGCAGGCGAGCATGCAGGGCCAGGTGCAGCAACTGAAGACGGGTGAGCAGAGGGTGAGCGAGGAGGGAGCATCAGGAAGGCCCACGGGAGCAGCAGGGACAGGAGCAGGAGTATCCACTGAGGGCATCGCAACATCCTGAGGAGGGTCGGCGACATTCGGGGGAATGTCCACCACAGGGGGCGTGTCAGGCGACACAGGGGGCTTAGCCGCGTCCGGAGAGGCGTCCAGAGCCACAGAAACCTCCTCCACAGGAAGCGGTGGAAAGTCCTCCTCACTGAAGAGTTCACAGGCGCAGAGGCCGGTGCAGAACATTCAGCAGCCTGATGGCCCGACAGGCCACAACGATAACACGTCCGAGGCTGGCGGGCGTAAAACACACGAACTGTGTACCCCATGAGACACACAGAGGACGGAATATCCTCCCGTAGCCTCATGCCCAGGGTACGAATGTTCGTCCGGACACCCTTAAGTGGGCTCAAAGAGACCACATTCACCCGCACACTAACGACGGCGCCAAAACGGCCGAAGTTCCGCCGGAGCAGACCCTCCGGAAACTCCAACGGAGCCCCATGGACGCTGACGTAGGTGAGGGCACCACTCCAATCCGATATGGAAACAGTGCCCGCACCATTCTGTAGAGGCAGTGTCCGCCCCTCGTATCGACGGAGAAATTCGCGATACGCCATGTCCTCAGTGAATTTAAGGATCACCCGACGGGCCGTCACCAGCTCGACACCGTTAAGATCCATCACAGGACCTGCAGCTGCCACACACCTGCGCAATCTCGGGTACCCAGCCCGGCTGGAAAATTCCAGGCCCACAGACTGAGCCCGCAGTACTGGTGGGAGGGGGACCCCCATCGTAACTCAGTTCCGCCATGTCAGCACGCAGCCAGCCAGGCAACAACACTGGGAGGGTAGCGACGCCCCGCCACCTGGCGACCAAACAGCTAACAACCCCAGCAGTCACGGAGGGACACGTCCGCACTCCACGGCTGCTCAGGGTCAACTCCTTGGTACCTGTTTATTGTTTAGTAACATAGCTAATTGCCTGGTTAGACCATTATTTGCATACCCATCTATTCATTTAAGTTTTAAAATAGTGATCAGTGCTGATATATATTATAGTACGTTATTCCATTCTGGTGCAATAATATTTCTGGCTGCCTGTATTTCATTTTATGTTTGTATGTTCCTTTGTTACCCTTACTTAAAGTATACTGCTTTGCTGTTTAAGCAGTTGACTTATTTACCCCTAGACATTGTAGCTGGCAAGGCCGCATTTATATATATTTTATAACTGCAAAAGCATAGGAACCATGCCCAGAGGTCTAGGGTCATCATAACAGGGGGTCAGTATTTGGTCACGGTACACTGGTCTCCCTCAGCTACGACAACTTCCTCACCAACCACGCATCCCTCAATCTACCAGGTCCCACCTCACCTTCACTCTGTCTACCAGGTCCCACCTCACCTTCACTCAGTCTACCAGGTCCCACCTCACCTTCACTCAGCTACCAGGTCTCACCTCACCTTCACTCTGTCTACCAGGTCCCACCTCACCTTCACTCAGTCTACCAGGTCCCACCTCACCTTCACTCAGTCTACCAGGTCCCACCTCACCTTCACTCAGTCTACCAGGTCCCACCTCACCTACTAGCTTTCACTCAATCTTCCAGGTCCACCCCGCCTCTAGGTCCTCCCTCATCTACCACGTCCTACCCCCACCTTCCAGGACCTTCCTGACCTTCCAGGGCCCCCAACTCAACCAGGTATCCCTCATCTAATATTAATTATAATTATGATGGTGTACTCATCTCCATTTACTTCTAGTTGACAATTGTTTTAATTATCTATAATCTAATACCACCTAATTACCTGTAATGTGATCCAACTAATTACAGTACTCATTTGTTTAAGTTTTAATTACACTTGATAATATTTCCTTCATTATGTGTCATTATCGCAAATAAATGATGTAATCCTTTCAACTTTTATATTTTTTCTAGTTTGACTTTCTAAGGCAATTATATGTGACATTATTCTCTCTAATCGTTGGGGAATATGTAGCGGGTATAATATAGACAGTTTACTCCTCACACGCACTATACCTGAGGCAGGTGGTGGTGGTCGTGCCTGGTGTTACCTTACAGCGAGGGCAGGAGGTAGTGGTCGTGCCTGGTGTTACCTTACAGCGAGGGCAGGAGGTGGTGGTCGTGCCTGGTGTTACCTTACAGCGAGGGCAGGAGGTAGTGGTCGTGCCTGGTGTTACCTTACAGTGAGGGCAGGAAGTGGTGGTCGTGCCTGGTGTTACCTTACAGTGAGGGCAGGAGGTGGTGGTCGTGCCTGGTGTTACCTTACAGCGAGGGCAGGAGGTAGTGGTCGTGCCTGGTGTTACCTTACAGCGAGGGCAGGTGGTGGTGGTCGTGCCTGGTGTTACCTTACAGCGAGGGCAGGTGGTGGTGGTCGTGCCTGGTGTTACCTTACAGCGAGGGCAGGTGGTGGTGGTCGTGCCTGGTGTTACCTTACAGCGAGGGCAGGTGGTGGTGGTCGTGCCTGGTGTTACCTTACAGCGAGGGCAGGTGGTGGTGGTCGTGCCTGGTGTTACCTTACAGCGAGGGCAGGAGGTGGTGGTCGTGCCTGGTGTTACCTTACAGCGAGGGCAGGTGGTGGTTGTCGTGCCTGGTGTTATTTTTTTTTTTTTGTCCCCTAACTCCCCTTGCCACTTCGGGGGGGTATAGGGTTTTGATATAGCTTCAGGGCACCGATCAGCGAGGACAGGAGGTAGTGGTCGTGCCTAGTCATACCTAACAGCGTCTGTAAGGTAATATTTGCTAACCGTCTAAGTAATGCAGCTTACTCAGCTGTATTCCCCCTCTCTTGGTGACTATGTTATATAATTGATATTGTCAGGGGTGATATATCTCTCTCTAAATCCTCGTTCCCCTCTGTTGTCATTACTACTGTTGTCATTATTGCTAATACATTTGTTATTATTCCTAATACTTTTGTCATTACTACTTCGGTTATTATTGTTAATACTGTTATCATTATTACCACTGGTGTTATTGCTAATACTGCTGTCATTATTACTGCTGTTATTAGTCCTAATATTGGGAAATTCCACTAGGGCAGTGAGGAGGGCGCGAACCTACGACCAAGGCAATGCCAAGCCGCGTACTCTACCACTAGACCCGTTTGACTTGCCAAAGCCATACAACCGGATTTCTACTGAAATCACAGGAACACTGAGGGCCCCTACTGAAGCCAGTCCAAGTGTTTACGTGTGACCCAGAAGCACTTGGGTGTAAGGGCAGAGTGGTCCTACACTTTATGCCCCAATTTCAGAAAAACCCAGAAATCGCATTAAGGTGATATATATCAATGATAAAATCCACTGCCTTGCCTTGGTCGTGGGTTCGCACCCACCTCACTGCCCAAGTAGATTTTCTTATTACTATACACCACATTAATGGGATTTCTGTGGGATTGCTAATACTGTTGTCAATACTATTGCTGTTATTATTGCTAATAATGTTGTCATTACTGCTGCACAGTGTTTAACTAATGTATATCACCACTCATATTGAAGGCCAGGTGTTATTAAATTTATAATAATAATTTCGATTTCACACTTGTGTGCACCTGTTCAGTTCAGCCAGAAATGTTGCGATTTCAGTAAATTGTAGAAGGAAGCCTCTGTTTGTCTGTTCAACACTATATCCTCAAGATGTGCTCAGTTATTTTCTTTCTGATAACGTTTGCTAGTACTTTTGTAAGGAAAATATGGCTGTGATACTGTCCAGTAGTTTAGTGCCTGCTATCTGACCCATATCATTATTATGATTATTTTCCAGAATTCCTGGAATTTTCGAGTTTCGAGTGTTTTTACTGAAATCAATTTAACAGGTAAAAACGTGCCCTTGCAGCCATGGTGAAATCAAGATTCGATCTATTCCTTTTGTTCTGTCTAGTTCAAGCAGAAATTCATTTTCCTTATCTTCAGGATCTGTTGAACAGTGCCTTATGGTCGTCCATCGTCTCCATCTGTCAGCCTCGACTCATGTTCTGTTCAGCTGACCTTCTGGAACCTCTTGTTATATTTCTCACACATCTCGTTGTTGTTTTCTGGGTATGTGTTCCCTGCTGAGATGTGCCACCATCCACAACTGTGCCTGCGTCCACAGCTGTGCCTGCGTCCACAACTGTGCCTGCGTCCACAACTGAGCCTGCGTCCACAGCTGTGCCTGCGTCCACAGCTGTGCCTGCGTCCACAGCTGTGCCTGGGTTCACAGCTGTGCCTGCGTCCACAGCTGTGCTTGCGTCCACAACTGAGCCTGCGTCCACAGCTGTGCCTTCGTCCACAGCTGTGCCTGCGTCCACAACTGAGCCTGCGTCCACAGCTGTGCCTGCGTTCACAGCTGTGCCTGCATCCACAGCTGTGCCTGCGTCCACAACTGAGCCTGCGTCCACAGCTGAGCCTGCGTCCACAACTGTGCCTGCGTTCACAACTGTGCCTGCGTCCACAACTGTGCCTGCGTCCACAGCTGAGTTTGTGTCCACAACTGAGCCTGCGTCCACAGCTGTGCCTGCGTTCACAGCTGTGCCTGCATCCACAGCTGTGCCTGCGTCCACAACTGTGCCTGCATCGACAGCTATGCCTGCGTCCACAACTGTGCCTGCGTTCACAACTGTGCCTGCGTCCACAATTGTGCCTGCGTCCACAGCTGAGTTTGTGTCCACAACTGAGCCTGCGTCAACAGCTGTGCCTGCGTCCACAACTGTGCCAGCGTCCACAGCTGAGCCTGCGTCCACAACTGTGCCAGCGTCCACAACTGTGCCAGCGTCCACAACTGTGCCTGCGTCCACAACTGTGCCTGCGTCCACAACTGTGCCAGCGTCCACAGCTGTGCCTGCGTCCACAACTGTGCCAGCGTCCACAACTGAGCCTGCGTCCACAACTGTGCCAGCGTCCACAGCTGTGCCAGCGTCCACAGCTGAGCCTGCGTCTACAGGTGTGCCAGCGTCCACAACTGTGCCTGCGTCCACAACTGTGCCTGCGTCCACAACTGTGCCAGCGTCCACAACTGTGCCAGCATCCACAACTGTGCCAGGATCCACAACTGTGCCAGCGTCCACAACTGTGCCAGCGTCCACAACTGTGCCAGCATCCACAACTGTGCCAGCGTCCACAACTGTGCCTGCGTCCACAACTGTGCCAGCGTCCACAACTGTGCCGGCGTCCACAACTGTGCCAGCGTCCACAACTGTGCCGGCGTCCACAACTGTGCCAGCGTTCACAACTGTGCCAGCGTCCACAACTGTGCCTGGGTCCACAACTGTGCCAGCGTCCACAACTGTGCCAGCGTCCACAACTGTGCCTGGGTCCACAACTGTGCCAGCGTCCACAACTGTGCCAGCGTCCACAACTGTGCCTGGGTCCACAACTGTGCCAGCGTCCACAACTGTGCCAGCGTCCACAACTGTGCCTGGGTCCACAACTGTGCCAGCGTCCACAACTGTGCCAGCGTCCACAACTGTGCCAGCATTCACAACTGTGCCAGCGTCCACAACTGTGCCAGCTTCCACAACTGTGCCAGCGTCCACAACTGTGCCAGCATTCACAACTGTGCCAGCGTCCACAACTGTGCCAGCGTTCACAACTGTGCCTGCGTCCACAACTGTGCCAGCATTCGCAACTGTGCCAGCGTCCACAACTGTGCCAGCGTCCACAACTGTGCCAGCGTCCACAACTGTGCCAGCGTCCACAACTGTACCAGCGTCCACAACTGTGCCAGCATTCACAACTGTGCCAGCGACCACAACTGTGCCAGCTTCCACAACTGTGCCAGCGTCCACAGCTGTGCCTGCGTCCACAACTGTGCCTGCGTTCACAACTGTGCCAGCGTCCACAACTGTGCCAGCGTCCACAACTGTGCCAGCTTCCACAACTGTGTCAGCGTTCACAACTGTGCCTGCGTCCACAACTGTGCCTGCGTTCACAACTGTGCCTGTGTCCACAACTGTTCCTGCGGGAAAGGGGGAGGGCGTTGGGAGAAATTAGGGCTAGGGATGGAGGGGGGGGGGGTAGGAGAAGTTCTTCATAACAAACTTCTTATTGATCTTTAGTTCCGTCTTCCGGTGTTTTACCTCGATCAATTTATAATATTCAGTTGCTTGTGGACACGGGAGCACCACCAACGTGTGTGGACACAGGGGGCACCACCAACGTGTGTGGACACAGGGGGGCACCACCAACGTGTGTGGACACGGGAGCACCACCAACGTGTGTGGACACGGGAGCACCACCAACGTGTGTGGACACTGGAGCACTACCAACGTGTGTGGACACGAGAGAATCACCAACGTGTGTGGACACGAGAGAATCACCAACGTGTGTGGACACGGGAGCACCCCCAACGTGTGGACACGGGGCACCACTAACGTGCCTGTAGCACGCTGGCCTTGCGTGGCTCTGGCCAGCATGTGCGTGTCTATGACCGACTCCCCGCCGTCCTTTTTACCAGTGGCGACCCGCTTCGCCTTTATTAATGAACACCCATTTAGCTGCTCCACCACAGCCATGCTAGTCTTGGGGCTGAGGACTGGGGCCACAGTTCCTCCTATACAGTCCGGGGCTGAAACTGGGGCTGAGGTTAACAGTTTCACCGGCATCACGTGATGCATCTCACTAAGAAACTGGAGGAAAAGGCTTCATTACCTACATCTTAAAGTTACCCATTGTTTCTTGACATTAATCAATGGACTCCTTTGAGACTATTGCCTCTTCACACCCATCCCATCCCCACAAGGCGCCTCAAAACAATGGGCAGCGGTGTTCAACTTATTTGTTATGGCCGGGCAGATATATTGTTCCAACCACTTGTGCCGGACGGTAGAGCGACGGTCTGACTTCATGCAGGTCGGCGTTCATTTCCCGACCGTCCAAGTGGTTGGGCACCATTCCTTCTCCCCGTCCCATACCAAATCCTGACCCCTTCCCAGTGCTATATGGTCGTAATGGTTTGGCGCTTTCTCTCCCTTCCCTCTACATGATGCGGCCCGAGGCGCTGAAAACTGCATCTTCGCTCAGGAGCAAGACTGAAGATACTAATCCTTACAATAATAATAATAATAATAATAATGATATAATTAACTTTGTTGCAAATGTTACTGATTCCTGACACCTTACGTCTCTTGGTCCGCGACATTGCATAGGCTATATAGGCTAAGCGACTGAGCTGCAGCAACACTGAGTATTTAACTGAGATGTGCATAAGTTGAGAACGAAGCTGTTGACATAAATATTTTCCCAAACATAAGCATGATATTTGAGACAAAACAATTACTCCAGGAATAATTTGGTCACAGCTCTTAATAAAACATGACACCATCACTAAAAAAATACCTATCCAGAAATCATTGAGTTCTTGCAGCTTTGTAAATTCTTGTTCAGGTAATTTATGTAAGTAATTATCAAAAGAAGGCACCTAACCGGGAAGGCTATGTAGAACCATCAAATGTGCCAAATAATCAGAGGGCGCTAAATATCACCAAGGATGCCAATACAAGAACAGAAACGCATAAGGCGAACGATATCAAAAGTATCCTATTCACCAAGAATTCTATCGAGGGACAAGTGACCGCGAGGGGCGGTCGGAAAGCAAGACATGTTTGTCCTGGAAGTCAGGACATTCAACAAGGATATGCACGACTGTAAGAGGGACAATGCAATTTGGACAATAAGGAGCTAGGTGGCGCTCCATTAAGTGACGGTGAGTTAAGCAAGTATGGCCAAGATGGAACCGCGCTAGAGCCATTTCCCACCCCCAGTTACGGTGGCAGGAGGAAGGCCACGGGGACACACAACGCTTAGGGGTACACAGTTTGTTACCAACAACAGAAAATCAACAAGCCGGCCAACGGGCAAGGATGGAGGAATGAATAACTGGATAAAAGTCGGAAAAAGGAATACCTTTTACAGGAAACGGGACAAGAGCGGATAGCCTCTCTAGCGGCAGCATCCGCACGCTCATTTAATGAAACACCAACATGGCTGGGAACCCAGCAAAACTCCATGGATTTAAATTTACTAGAAATAAGAAACAGCCAATATTGAAACTCGACGACTACCGGATGAACAGAATTAAAGGACCCGAGAGCCAAGAGGACACTACGAGAGTCAACTACAATCATAAAGGAGGATTGACAACAAGAAAGCAGGAGACGGAGAGCATGGAGAATAGCATAAAGTTCTGCTGTGAAAATGCTAGTCTCCGAATCGAGGCGACACATAAGTGCAGTCAGGAAAACAATGGAATAGTCCACACCGTCCGCAGACTTAGACCCATCGGTGAAGATGGAAACGGAGCGGGAGTGTGAAGAAAAGTGCTCAAGAAAAAGGCGTTTCAGAACCATAGGAGAAGTAAAAGCTTTAGTAATGCGGGTCAAGGATGTACAAAACTTCGGAGGGGGGACCCTCCACGGGGGCAAGGAAGGAACAATACGAGGAGAAATATTAGAAAGACGAACGGAAAGAGAGACCTGTAAGTGAGATAGCCGGACAGAAAGAGGGAGATGGTGATGAGGAACAGGAACTACAGGATGGGTAAAAGTCAAAGCACGACAGAGGCGAAAGGAAGGATGTTGCAAGGACTATGCCAGATAGCGAAGACAGTAGCGATCACGACGGTTCTTGAGAGATAGAAAACCAGTGTCAACATGCAAGCTGAGGGCGGGAGACGAACGAAAGGCACCAGAGCTGAGGCGCAACCCAGCATGGTGCAAAGCATCAAGACGGCAAAGAGTGGAAGGAACATAAGAATAAAGGTAACTGCAGAAGGCCTATTGGCCCATACGAGGCAGCTCCTATCTATAACCACCCAGTCCCACTACATTCAAAGATTAATCAGATTAATCTGATTAAGATTAAGATTCTGATTAAGATTAACAAAGATTAAGGAGAAGCAGACGAGTAAGCAGGGCAACCAAAATTTAGTTTAGATAGGATGAGTGAGGAATGTAGAGAGAGGAGCATATGCCTATCCGCCCCCCCAAGAAGTATGGGACCAAACCTTAAGGAGGGAAAGGGCCTTAGAGCATTCAGCGCAGAGGTAAGAGATATGGGCTGACCAAGACAAACGAGTGCCAAAGATTCCCCCCAGAAGCTTAGAGGAATCCTTGTACACAACGGGATGGCTATAAAGTGATAAAGAGGGACGAAGAATGACACGCTTCCGAGTAAAAGTCATTGCACAAGTCTTAGACGCAGAGAACTTGAAGCCATGATCGGTGGCCCAAGACGACACAGCATCAATCGCAAGTTGAAGCCGCCGTTGAAGGAGAGGCGAATCACCACCCTGACAGCAAAGGGTAAGATCGTCTACATAGAGAGAGCGGAGAAGACGCCAGAAGGAAGGGAGGAAAGAAGACCATTGAGAGCCACAAGAAAAAGAGTAGTGCTCAGAACACTACCTTGGGGCACACCCTCATATTGCCGAAAAGGGACAGAGAGAATGGTACCAAGCCTCACTCGAAAGGAACGACGAGAGAGGAAACTTTGGAGGAAGAGGGGAAGATTCCCACGAAGGCCAAAAGAATGAAGTTGGGACAGAATATGATACTGCCAGGTAGTGTCATAAGCCTTTTCCAGGTCAAAAAGGACAACAACAACGGAGGTCTTCGCAGCAGAAGCAGTACGATTATAGACCTCTAAGTTCATCAGGACATTCGTTGTGCTGTGGCACTTGCGAAAAACAAATTGAGAAGGGGAAAGAAGGTGATAGTGCTCTAAGAACCACATCAAACGAACGTTAATCATACGTTCAAATAGCTTGCAGACACAACTCGTGAGGGCAATAGGGCGGAAGCCCTTGGGGGACGACCCGAGAGACCCTGGTTTCCGAACAGGGAGGACAACAGCATCGAGCCAGTCCTCAGGGACTGACGACGACTCCCAGACACGATTAAACAGACTCAGTAAATACTGAGACAAGCACGGAGGGAGATGTCGAAGCATCTCATAATGAATGCCATTGGAGCCTGCTGCTGTAGAACCGCAGAGGGCCAGGGCAGATTGGAGCTCAGAGAGAGAGAACGGATCGTTATTGGGATGATTGAGATGGATACAGAAATCCAAAGGACGATATTCAAGAAGAGGCTTACGAAGAAGGAAGGAATTCGGGAGATGAGAACTAGAGTTAACATACGAAAAGTGGAAACCCAATTCGGTCACGACCTGCAACGGGTCCTCCACAAGAGTACCACCGAGATGAAGGACCAGTGAGACATCGGGAACGAACTTACCCACTATCTTACGGACACGCTTCCAGAACAGCGGTAGAGGAGTTTTGAACGTGATGGTGGAGACATAAGACATCCAACAAGCACGTTTAGCCATACGGATGGTTCTACGGGCCACCGCACATGTCTATCAAAACAAAAGAAAAGATTCAGTCGTCTGCCGGCGACGATGTCTCTTCCAGGCTGCACGCTTACAGTGGACAGCCCGAGCACAGTCCACATTCCACCAAGGAACGCACTTCCGCATTCCCCGAGAGGAAGAGCGAGGAATAGAGCAACGTCGAAGACGGTGTCATAAAAAAGGAGGAGGGCGCGAGGGAGAGGCAGAATGGAGAGGTCGGGGATAGTAGCACAGAGGGTAAAGAGGGGCCAGTCAGCCTCGGCAAACTGCCACCTAGGGAAGGACAGGGGAGGGTGAAAAGAGAAAAAGTTACAAGGATGGGAAAATGGTCACTGCCATGGAGGTCATCAAGATCCACTCAAAATCTAAGTAATGGGAAGACGAGCAAAGAGAAATATCAAGACAGGAAAGGGAGCGAGTCCAAGAGTCTGAATGAGTGGGCTCACCAGAATTCAGAAGAGACAGGGAAGAAGAGAGGATGAACGGTTCAAGAAGGCGACCTCGCATCTTTATCAGAATATCCCCCCAAAGGGTATGTCAACAATTGAAATCATCTAGCAGGAGCACAGGCTCTGGCAAGGAGTCCAGTAGGTGTTTAAGATCAGGAAGAGAAAGCAGGACACTCTGGGGGAGATAAATGGAACAAACCGTGTACCATTTCCTCACAAAGATAAGAGCAGCAGAACAATGGAGAGGCGAAGGAAAAAGTAAGGAGATAAAGGGAACATCAGAGCGAGTCAAGAGAGCAGAAGAGTTAAGATCTCCAGCAACAGCTGGGGGGGGGGGCAGAGATAAAGGAATAGCCATGAAAGCGACCAGGACGAGCACCAAGCATCGGCTCCTGGAGACAGACAGAAAGGGGCAAAAAACGTGAAAGCAGAAGTTGGAGTTCAAGGAAATTGGCGTAATAACCACGAATGTTCCATTGAAGAATAGATCTCGACAAAAAGAGAAAGGACAGCAACAGAGAACAACGAAGAAACAAACGTGAAAAGGGAACACAGCACGTTAAAGAAGAGCAAAATCAGGGTCAGGGTCAGCAAAGTCAGGGTTAGGAAGCATGGGTAAACTGAGTAAAGAATGACGGAAGGGAGCTGTAGGACCAACCGGTCTGGAAGGGAAAGGGGGTGGGAAACCTAGGGTCAAGGACAGCAGCAGAAGGTGCAGAAACCAGGGAGTGCACCTCAGCAAGGGCAGCAGCCAAGAGGGGGAAGCGGGGGCCAAAGAGACCGCTATAGCAGGAACAGGGGGCGGAACCACTGAAACGGGAGGGGATGGAGCGAGAGAGTCAGAGGTAGGGGGCGAGGAAGATAGCAAAGCCTTCTTATCCGCCAGGGAGGAGGAAGGAGAGGAGCCAGGCTTACGCTTCTGACTCAAGGAGACAGGCTTCCCAGCAACAATGCACTGGGCAACAGATTTTAGTGTCTCAACAGGAGAAACAGAACAAGAGCAAACACGACGGTCGTTGGGAGAGCGATGGACATCAGCCCGCACTGTCAGGTGGTGTGGAGAGCGAAGAAACGGAGGTGAAGGATGCGAAAGAGGATCGGAGGGAGGCGAGGAAGAAGACACAGGAGACACGACAGACTGGGAAGAAAGAAGGGGAACCTCAGACAGAGAGGCAGGAGGAGGACCCTCCGGGACAGAACGTGTCAGAATTAGCAGAATAGAAAATACGAGAGCAACCGTACAGGGCCTGGGAGCAAGGTCGAGTTAAAGTCCTTGAGGGTCTCTTCTCAGACTAGCCTCACCTGGTCCTGCTCCACGTTGATCGTTGGAATCTCCTCAATGATTTAACACTTTAAGGGACTCCTAGGGTCCTCATCACATTTATAGTTTATTGAATATAGGCAACTCGGTGTTGAAGACACCTAGAGCTGAAGGCTTGAGTAATCTGTTGGCAGTATTCAGAAGTGGTTCAACGGAAAAACCGCTTAAGCTTAACAGTAGTTTATTTACTAACTTAACCACTAATACAAAGGGTGTTTGATTTACTATAGATTGGCGTCAGAAAGGCTATGGTTGCATTAGCAAGACTCTTGACGTCTGGCTAATTGACTCGTATCCACTCGTGGAGAAACACCTAACTTAACACAATTGACAGCCAATCATTAACACGGCAACCTAATTGCCGGTATGCAAAGGGATCACAAGAGTTCCGACCGGATACTCAGGTAATGATGATATGCAATAAACACAATGGCACTATCAATGGGACAGGCAATAACATGCACAATAATAATGTCACACAATAACTAAATGTGTGGTGTATGTGAAGCTCACATTCACAGACGAGTGAAATGCAGCGATACAACACAGATAACCACGCATTCACCATCGATTCATCTATAACCTGTGACAGGTATGAGTAGGAGAGAACTGTGGTTGATACCTCAGATCAACACAGACAGACACAGTAAAACAATGACAAGATCTTGTACTTACAGATGAGGTACCTCTCTTTTTCACTCACTCACTCAGGCACATTTATGCAAGCACTAGTGGGTGGCCTGATAGCTGGTTTCCTCGTTCTGAAGTGACACCATTGACGACAGGTTTTCCCACAAACCGTACTTGACACGGGGCAGGAGGGCGTGCTGTATGCTTGAGAGACAGACACACGCACACACACTTGGAACTGGCAGTGAGTAAGGTGGTGACGTCACGTAGTACAGTGAGGGCGGCGGCGGCGGGCTACACGCTCGGGACAGAGTGGCGGCTGGCGGCTGCAGGCTATATGGTACCATGCACTACACTGTACACTGTGGTATAGGTACACTGTGGTAAAGTCATACACAGATTACTTAGGCGCCAGCACTGCCTTAGTTCACTCTAGGTCACTTACAACGATCTTTGTCACCAGTGGTTACCTGATACTAGTCTATTTCGCTCTGGTGATTTTGTCACTATAGGGTTCTGAACAATATATTCACAATCGTGTTTCTGAGCGAGTGTGGGTATATCGAAAAGACACTGAGTTAACTTGACGACGAGGAATGGATGGTGTTCAGTCTATTGGCCGATAGACAGAACAGGACAAGTCCTCTATGCAAGAGCTTCCTGACGAGAATGCTCTGCAAGGGCTACCAGGCATCTCGTGGCACACAACACAAAAGGTTACAATTTGACCAATAGTATTGCAGCAAATGAGCGGGAACCAAACATATTGACCATTTGATGATCAGTAGGAGAGGTGACGTCATGAACACGTCACAACCACGTCACAGCTGTTATTCTCCATCGCGCCGGTTGAAGTTGACCTCAGGGTCAGACGCTGTCCTGTCGCCTGTCCAGCAACCAGGAGGCCTGGTCGATGACCGGGCCGCGGGGACGATAAGACCCGGAAGCACCTCAAGGTATCCTCAAGGTATCCCCCCCATACCCACCATGGAGCCACAATTAGAGGCAGGACACCCAACAAGAAGCTATCGCCAATCATGCTGGGGCCCCCTAGGGTGCGTCGTGAGGATACGCTCCACAAACACCACCTTAAGAACCGTCAGTCCATTGAGATCGGGTTCAGTGACGAAAGGAGGATTGACAATATAAGGGTCCCCTCGCTCTCGACGTTGGGTACCACAGTTCTACAGGTGCAAGATTATGCCTCCTCAAACACCCAGGCATCAAAATAGAAGAAGTCCAAAGAATAATCAAAACAGGCAAAAGGTCGGCAGAAAATGACAATTAGAAAGGGGAAGAGAGGGGGGGAGAAAAACGAAACATAAGGGAAAGGAAAAGCGATCCGGCAAAATTAGAGAAGACAGCAGCAGGAGCATAAGGCTACAAAAGGACAGAGGACTGTCCCATAGAGCATCACACATCGGCAGCCATCCACCAAGCCCCCTCACAACAACAACGGGCCGGACAGGGTAGGGGTCAGGTAATTTAAGTGTTCTGTGATATTCACCATAAAAGCTAGATTTCGAACTCATTCATTATATTATACTTCGCACACACATCCTTTACTTTCTGTTCCATAAGGAATACTATTTCGCCAGGGAGTTCATTAAGGCAGCACGGTTGCCAGACACCCTGTCGAGAATAAGTGGGACGTTAGCGACCTTCAGGGCAAGTATTTACTTGCAAAACGAAGGTGAACCACATCTGCTGTGCCAGGTGCGTACGACGGGCTTACCATAGCCCGTGCTGCTTGGAACTTTTAGTTCCCAGTAGCTGAATCTAAAAACAACAACAACCTTTGGTTAAGACTTCTATTTGTACAGCTGTCTTTATGGCAACATCCATGATATATATTTTAATGTTTTTCGGTACAATATTTCTTTGCGAATAATGCAACAGAAATTGCAGGCATACATGGTTTACATTACCTCAAGTAGTTTTCTTAAATTTAGTAAAAATCATCTGGTTTCTTCCAATCATTAGTAGGCTCTGTCTGCTGCCATACAGCTTCAGGCCGGTCAATGGCTGTATATCTCGCCAGAGGCTCCTACAATTCACAATGATATTAATAATAATTCATTGTGTCAGGGACAGGCAGCCAGTGTGTGTATATATAATGTTAGGTGTATATTGATATTATAGGCCTATGGGGGGATATACCTCCCACAGGGTCGAATTACTGACCCTCCCCAGGATGCAAGTCCTTAACAAAATGATCAACTCCTGGGTACCTATTTTCTGCTAGGTGAACAGGCACATTATCAACCAGTCCTCGGCTCAAGTCCATTACATCCAGCGGTCGACCCCACAGATGCATTCATCAATGCAACCCGTCCTCGACTCAAGTCCATTACATTCAGCGGTCAACCCCACAGACGCATTCATAAATTTTAACATGCTGTTCATTCAAAACGAGAATTTTCTCAAGTATAAATTAATATTATAATATATTAGCATATTGTGTATAAATAGGCATAGGTTAGGTTAGGTCAGGTGTTTAGGTTCTGCTGGCGATTATTTGTATTTGTAGTACGTGGGTGAAGCATTTACAGCGTTGTGATTCAAACAAAATTCGTCAGTGAAGCACTTGTTCCGGATATGTTCGAACGTCAGCAGTTGTGAGTCGTGTGTAAACCGCTTTTCATTCATAAACAGGGGGTTGGCGGGTGCATGGAATCACTTTTGGATCTTTGTTTGGAGGACGGGCTGATCAATGTTAACTCGCTGTTCATTCAAAACGGGAATTTTCTCAAATATAAATTAATATTATAATAAATTAGCATATTGTGTATATATAGGCACAGGTTAGGTTAGGTTAGGTTAGGTGTTTAGTTCTGCTGGCGATTATTTGTATTTGTAGTACGAAGTGAAGCATTTACAGAGTTGTGGTTTGAACAAAATCCGTCAGTGAAGCACTTGTTCCGGAAGTGTTCGAATAAAATCAGTTGTGAGTCGTGTGTGAACCGTTTTTCATTCATAAACAGGGGGTTTGGCGGGTGAATGGAATCACTTTTGAGTTATTGTTTGGAGGATGGGCTGTTTCACACAACTCACAACTGATTTCGTTCTAACACTTCCGGAACAAGTGATTCATTGACGAATTTTGTTCGAACCACAACGCTATAAATGCTTCACCATACGTAATAATCGCCAACAGAACCTAATCTATGCCTATATATGCCCAATATACTAATATATTATAAATGAGAAAATTCTCGTTTTGAGTGAACAACATGTAAACATTTATGAATGTGTCTATGGGTAGATCGCTGGATGTAATGGACTTGAGTCGAGGATGGGTTGTAAAAGTGATTCCATGTACTTGCCAAACCCCTGTTCATGAATGAAAAATGGTTTACACACTACTCACAACTGATGAAGTTCGAACACTTCTCGAACAAGTGCTTCACTGACGACTTTTGTTCAAACCACAACGCTGTAAATGCTTTACCCAAGTACTACAAATACAAATAATCGCTTACAGAACCTAAACACCTAACCTAACCACATTATGCCTAACCACAGTATTCTAATATATAACAATATTAATTTCTATTTGAGAAATTCCTATTTAGAATGAACAGTATTTAAAATGACGAATGCGTCTTTGGAGTCGACCGCTGGATGGAATGACCTGAGGATGGGTTGTATAGTCTGTCGTGTTTTCATTAATTGATACCAGTTCCACAAACTCTTCTCTTACCTTCATACCTTTATCATGACATATATGAAGTGGCAATTGCACTCGATGAGGTAATTGGAACATTCTTCAATTGTTTTACAAAATGCAGTTAGCACTTTACATTTCTTAAAGTCAATTTAAATTATTCTATGATAATTCACAGATCCTTTTTGGGAACTATTTTTTGAGAGATGATTCCTGGCTGTGCCACCATAGGGTGCAGACGTCGGGCTCCGGCTGTCAGTAGTCNCTGGAAGATGTGGGAAATTTTTTACCCACATATCTAATAATCATCTAAGAAATGTATTATTTCTATATCATATCAATATCATATCAAATCATATCTAATCATATCTATATCAAATCTATATCAGATCAGAATCATATCAAACACAATAGTTCACATATATAGCTTGATCCTAGATGAATGCCACTATGATCACGTACGCCATAGGGCCCTATAGATGCCTACGTGACTTTGTGCATGATCTCTCAAGGATCCAGAAGCTTCTAGAAGGATTTGTTAATTAAAAATTTATTGGAACATGACGTAGTATCCGGTAGAGATAAAATTGAATCCTTATTAAGAGTCCGTGGTATTATCAAGTACTACTTATAATCTTTAAATCCTATATCATATTTTATTATAATCACATCTTATCTCAATCATAAGTCTAGACTGTAAAAATAATCAATCAATATTCATTCAAAGCTACCCCCTTTTTCAAGGGGGATGGGGGAGGCATCTCGGGAGAGAAGCGCCCACCACTGTCCGGGGGCAGAACGCGTATGTTTTACACAACAGTGTACACGTGACGGTCCCTTAGCGAACATTTTCAGCTCAAGGACACCTTATCTAATATCATTATCACCAGTGAACACTCTCTAGAACTGGGGGAGTACCTGGACAATATATCAACAAGGAAAATCCTAGAACATTTATATCTATAAGTGTAGAGTGGAGCATTTAGTGACGCGGTCTCCACCTTCATCCCTAATCTCATCCCTAATCTTCATTGTTATCTTCTGCAACGCAGTCCATTATCCGTAGCAACGCTACTCGTACGTCAACAGCAACGCTACTCGTACGTCAAAACAGCAACGCTGTAATCTAAAATATCGTGCCTAAACTCGCCAAGAGAGTTCTTCAGTCTGGCACACTTTGTCAGACAGGCACCCGGCTTCAGCTAAGTTTATTGAATGTTATTACTGTAGCGTATTAGTTGGCCAATTAAAGCTAGTATAACATTAATATTCTATAAGACTGATAGTCGGTAAAAAGGCGAGGCAACGCCTCATATTTCTGTGAGTTTATTATTAATATTGTGGTACAGCAGAATCTTATCCAAGCTCTGAACCTCATGAGTGTCCAGTGTCAGAGAAGATTGTCACAATAAGTAATCAAATAATCATGAGTGTCCAGAGTGTAGGAAGAGATTCAACAAGCTGACTGTATTTAATCATATACATTGATCATATACATTGCAAATACTTGAATATATAAATTAAGTTAACAATTGCTTGCTTAGTTATTTTTTAAGTAATCATATAAGTTCATTTTATAGAATAATTTTAGTACTCAGTAACAGTACTCAGACCATAATTAGGTCATTTATCATACTTTACAATTTACAATTTAAGTTGTTTAAAGTATAAATGTATTGGCTGTTAATTGCTAAGGTGCTAGGCTAGACTGTGTATGTTTAAATCTCTGATTTAAACAGAGCCAGTGTTCAGTTATATAACTGAATTTATATAATCTTATCCTTGTATAAAATACAAGCTGATGTGAGATACCTGTTGGCAGGTGGACGTGGAACTGCAATCAACCTATCAACTAATTCACTCACCCCACCTGCCCCTTACAGCCCATTATCTGTCATTAGGAAAAGAGGAGCTAGGATTTACGACCCTAGCTAGAGATTTTAGTTGAATTAATTTGCATACAGTAATTTTTTAATTTAGTTCAGTACAAGTCTCTGGTAGTCTCCTCTTATATCAATCACGGCAGGTTTTTCCCACATGCCCGACGCTGCAGGAGATTTTCCATGAGGTCCAGACGCACCTGTGTAACTTCTTGGAGACTATGCGCCAATCCCACTGCTGGATCTGCCACCTCATTGCCATTAATCCCGACACTAGATGCAACCCATTGCAGAGAGATTGACCAACGCTGGGGACCTGGGTATGACAGCATTCCCCCAAAAAAATCTGTGGCATAATGTGAGGGTGGACCCGCGGACGCCCAGATGATATCAGACGAAGGATTGGAAAAAGAGTCCACATCCAGCCCTTAGACGACAACTGCTCAGGGGGTCTCAGTTTGCCCCACTCCTGAGGGCCAAACTTAATAAAGGAGTCTTAATGCAAGTTTTGCAGCCAGGCACTAATTATCAGGGGAAAGCTTCCACGTTTGGCAGAAAAAAGAAAGGAAGAAAGAAAGCATTCACCTAGTGGGTCGGGGGTGTTATGAATCCACAATACTTGATTCGAACATTATCATGATAAACATGTATGTTCATTATTCTTTCCTCAATTATTTGTAATTAACCATTATGTCCTTTTGTTTTCCAGAATATATGTTTGAGTTAAATGTAGCATGCTGCAGTGTGCTTGTGTAAAATATTTTTGTTAATGCTATTGCATGTTTATTCATGTGGGGAAGGGGGGGGACAATGGCGTCTCATGGGTGGACGACCATATATGGAGGGTTCCAATGATGCATGCAATATATCAACATAACTTCACTGATTCACCCCTATAGTTATTCAGTTTCCTTGTATGTACATTTCTTTTAATTACTCGTTATTAGTGTTAAATGTATATTAGTGTAATTACAAATATGTCACTAAGTATTACTCTCAGACAGCAGATTTCATGTATTCCTTAGTTGGTAATGTGTAGACACCAAGTCGTGCATGCTCTAGCCACGCCAGTCGCGTGAGTGAGGGGGAGGGGAAATATGAGATGAAAGTGCCAAGCCATTACAACTATATTGCCATTGGAAGGGGCCAGGATAAGGATTTGGGATGGGACGGGGTGGGGAGAAAGGAATGATACCCAACCACTTGGACGGTGGGGGATTGAACGCCAACCTGCATGAAGCGAGACCGTCGCTCTACCGTCCACCCCAAGTGGTTGGAGCTGACTGTGGTGGATATGTAATGAGATAAGTCTTTGGTACCTGTTTATTGTTTAGTAACATAGCTAATTGCCTGGTTAGACCATTATTTGCATACCCATTTATTCATTTAAGTTTTAAAATAGTGATCAGTGCTGATATATAATTATAGTACGTTATTCCATTCTGGTGCAATAATATTTCTGGCTGCCTGTATTCATTTATATGTTTGTATGTTCCTTTGTTACCCTTACTTAAAGTATACTGCTTTGCTGTTTAAGCAGTTGACTTATTTACCCCTAGACATTTGTAGTTGGCAAGGCCGCATTTATATATATTTTATAACTGCAAAAGTATAGGAACCATCCCCAGAGGTCTAGGGTCATTCATCATAACAGGGGGTCAGTATTTAGTCACGGTACACTGGTCTCCCTCAGCTACGACAACTTCCTCACAACCACGCATCCCTCAATCTACCAGGTCCCACCTCACCTTCACTCAGTTTACTAGGTCCCACCTCACCTTCACTCTGTCTACCAGGTCCCACCTCACCTTCACTCAGTCTACCAGGTCCCACCTCACCTTCACTCAGTCTACCAGGTCCCACCTCACCTACTAGCTTTCACTCAATCTTCCAGGTCCACCCCGCCTCTAGGTCCTCCCTCATCTACCACGTCCTACCCCCACCTTCCAGGACCTTCCTGACCTTCCAGGGCCCCCAACTCCAACCAGGTATCCCTCATCTAATATTAATTATAATTATGATGGTGTACTCATCTCCATTTACTTCTAGTTGACAATTGTTTTAATTATCTATAATCTAATACCACCTAATTACCTGTAATGTGATCCCAACTAATTACAGTACTCATTTGTTTAAGTTTTAATTACACTTGATAATATTTCCTTCATTATGTGTCATTATCGCAAATAAATGATGTAATCCTTTCAACTTTTATATTTTTTCTAGTTTGACTTTCTAAGGCAATTATATGTGACATTATTCTCTCTAATCGTTGGGGAATATGTAGCCGGGTATAATTATAGACAGTTTACTCCTCACACGCACTATACCTGAGGCAGGTGGTGGTGGTCGTGCCTGGTGTTACCTTACAGCGAGGGCAGGAGGTAGTGGTCGTGCCTGGTGTTACCTTACAGTGAGGGCAGGAAGTGGTGGTCGTGCCTGGTGTTACCTTACAGTGAGGGCAGGAGGTGGTGTCATGCCTGGTGTTACCTTACAGCGAGGGCAGGTGGTGGTGGTCGTGCCTGGTGTTACCTTACAGCGAGGGCAGGAGGTGGTTGTCATGCCTGGTGTTACCTTACAGCGAGGGCAGGTGGTGGTGGTCGTGCCTGGTGTTACCTTACAGCGAGGGCAGGAGGTGGTTGTCATGCCTGGTGTTACCTTACAGCGAGGGCAGGTGGTGGTGGTCGTGCCTGGTGTTACCTTACAGCGAGGGCAGGTGGTGGTTGTCGTGCCTGGTGTTACCTTACAGCGAGGACAGGAGGTAGTGGTCGTGCCTAGTCATACCTAACAGCGTCTGTAAGGTAAGGTAATATTTGCTAACCGTCTAAGTAAATGCAGCTTACTCAGCTGTATCCCCCTCTCTTGGTGACTATGTTATATAATTTAATATTGTCAGGGGTGATATATCTCTCTCTAAATCCTCGTTCCTCTCTGTTGTCATTACTACTGTTGTCATTGTTGCTAATACATTTGTTATTATTCCTAATACTTTTGTCATTACTACTTCGGTTATTATTGCTAATACTGTTATCATTATTACCACTGGTGTTATTGCTAATACTGCTGTCATTATTACTGCTGTTATTAGTCCTAATATTGGGAAATTCCACTAGGGCAGTGAGGAGGGCGCGAACCTACGACCAAGGCAATGCCAAGCCGCGTACTCTACCACTAGACCACCGTTTGACTTGCCAAAGCCATACAACCGGATTTCTACTGAAATCACATGAACACTGAGGGCCCCTACTGAAGCCAGTCCAAGTGTTTACGTGTGACCCAGAAGCACTTGGGTGTAAGGGCAGAGTGGTCCTACACTTTATGCCCCAATTTCAGAAAAACCCAGAAATCGCATTAAGGTGATATATATCAATGATAAAATCCACTGCCTTGCCTTGGTCGTGGTTCGCACCCACCTCACTGCCCAAGTAGATTTTCTTATTACTATACACCACATTAATGGGATTTCTGTGGGATTGCTAATACTGTTGTCAATACTATTGCTGTTATTATTGCTAATACTGTTGTCAATACTATTGCTGTTATTATTGCTAATACTGTTGTCATTACTACTGCACAGTGTTNGTGAGCAGTGGACCTAGCTCGGGAGCAAGTGCTGCTGCCGGGAACCGACGACGGGGAGTCCAAGGAGGACCCAGGGAACGTCTACTGTTGGTGCTACCAGGGTGACTGGTAGAGGATCGCCTGGAAGAGGCAGTCGGTGTTTCAACTGTGGGGGACGAGGACACTTTGCAAGGGAGTGCGGTCGCCCCAGGCACGGCGGGAACGTGGCTTTCGCGAGAATAGGAAGCGAAGAAGCCAACGATAACTCAGGTGATATGCGGTGATGAGGGAGAAGAGGATTCCCCTCTTTGTTGTGTGAGGGGACGGTGAAGATAAGAAGAGCTGATCCTGTGCCAGCAAGGATGCTGAGGGACACGGGATCCGACTTCACCCTTGTTAGTGAATCCCTCTTCCCCGAGGACTACAGGAGTTCCAGTACAGGGGTAGCCCTGATAAGAACGTTGGGGGGACAGGTGAGGATGCCCCTTCATCAAGTAACTCTTAATTCTGACTATGGCTGTCAGACTCTCGTGGTAGGAGTCTGTGCTTCACTGCCCAGGATGGAAGCTCAGGTGATCCTAGGGAACGACTCCTGTGGAGGATGTGTTCTCCCTAAATTGATTAAGGGCACAGAGTGTATAGAGCCCTATCAACATAGCAGAGTGACGGACACCAGCGGCGACGCGACGGAAATTGCGAGAGTGGCATTTCCGGTATGCGCGGTGAAATCGAGACAGGACGTCAGGGAAGATGATGTGAGCGGATCCGGTCACGCTGAGGAGAACATACCAGGTGACCTGGGGCGCGATCATTTGTTCCGAGAGGAGGCCAGAGGACAAGTACTAGGTGAGGAAGAGTCAGATAGGAGTATTCAAGTTACTCTCACCAGTCCACTAGGCATTGACAGCGCCCGCTTTGGTGAGCTGCAAAAGGCGGAGTTTCGGGAGTTGGTACGGGAGGCGGAAGGAGGTCTCGCCGAACCCGAGTCGCCGAATCACTTCTTCATGGAGAAGGGGGTGCTAATGAGGCAGTGAAGACCAGTGAGAGAAGAAGCGAGTGGTGATATGCTGAGAGTGAGGCGTCAGGTAGTGGTGCCAGCGCAGTACAGAGGCGCGGTGCTAAAGCTTGCACACTCAGTTGATCCTGCAGGACACTTGGGAGTGACCAAGACCTTAAATCAGCTTCGGGATCATTTTTATTGGCCGGGAATGGACGCTGATGTAAGGAGAGTCTGCAAGACATGTTTCCCGTGCCAAAGGGCGGGGAAGAATGCCCCTGCCATCCAGAAAGCCCCTTTAGTTCCAGTTCCTGCGTTGGGCCCGGCGTTTGAACGCCTAATAATCGACGTCGTGGGACCATTACCTGGGACGAAAAAGGAAAATAATTACTTATTGACTATCATGTGTGCTTCGACTAGATTTCCGGGGAGGCGATCCCAGTGCGGAAGGTGAAATCAAGATGCGTCATGGGACACCTTCAGCGGTTCTTTGCTTGGGTAGGCATGCCCAAGGAAATCCAGTCCGACTGCGGAAGTATTTTCCAGTCGAAATGGTTTAGGCAGGCTGTTGCAAGCTGGGGAATAGCCCAACTATGGTCATTACCTTATAGACCTCAGTCGCAGGGAGCGATCGAACGGTTCCACTCCACCCTGAAAACCGTCTTGAGAGTGTATTGTGCGGAACAGGGTGCGGATTGGGATGAGGCTGTCTATCCAGCCCTGTTTGCAATCAGAGATGCTATAGTTGAGTCTCTGGGATTCTCTCCATTCCAACTAATGTTTGGGCACGAAGTGAGGAACCCATTATTGATGCTGAAGGAGCAGTTGACTGCGACTAAGACGTTAGCGACGGTGAAGGAGTACGTGCAGAAATTCCGCGAACGATTGAAGACGGTGAAGGAGCTGGCTGCTGAGCACCTGAAGACAGCTCAAGAAAAGATGTCGATCTGATACGACAAGAAAGCTGTCCCATGGAAATTCGAGGCAGGAGCCAGAGTGATGATGTTGCTACCTGGGAGAGGTAGAGTGACGGAATCATGCTTTGGTGGTCCATACTCGGTCGTCAGGCGAGTGGGTCCTGTGAATTATGAGATCAGCAAGCCGAATCGCCCCCGCAAGACTCAAGTATGTCATGTCAAGCCAGAAGAGCAGGAGAGTGCGAAAGTGAATGGAACAGCCCAGTCTCAAGAGGAGAAATTGGTCATGTGTATGGAGATGAGCCAAGTGTTGCCAGCAGAGGAAGAGAAGTGGGCCCATGCCGATGGTACTTGCCTGTCAAATACTGAGAGTTTGACACACCTAGAAGAGAAGCTACGACATCTAGATAAAGGAAAGAGAAGAGAACTAGTGACCCTAGTAAGAAAGAACCAGTCACTCTTCACGGATGTGCCTCGATGGCACAAGAGTGTGGTGCACGAGGTAGATGTGGGCGGAGGCAAGCCAATCAAGCAGAACGCTTATCGGGTGAGTCCAGAGAAGACGATGATCATGGGACAGGAGGTGGAGTATCTGCTAGCGAATGACTCGCGGAGCCCTGCAACAGTGAGTGGACCTCACCCTGTGTGCTGGTTAAGAAGGGTCACGGCTCGTATCACTTTTGCACCAACTACCGCAAGGTGAACTCCATAACCGTATCGGATTCACACCCTATGCCCCGGATAAGTGACTGCGTTGACCAAGTGGGTAACGCAAGGTTTGTCACCAAGGTCGACCTGCTAAAAGGATATATTCAGATACCTTTGTCTCTGAGGGCAAGAAGGATCTCGACGTTTGCTACTCCAGACGGATTATACCAGTACAAAGTACTTCCGTTCGGCATGAAAAACAGTGGAAGCTGTTTCCAGCAGATGATGAACGAGGTACTGAGAGGGATAAAAGGCTGAGGCCGTATACATCAATGATATAGTGGTGTATGCGGATAGCTGGATACAACACATGGATCGTTTGGGAGAGTTATTCTGGCGGTTAGAAGAAGCTAATCTGACAGTTAATCTAGCCAAGAGCGAGTTCGGGAAGGCCCGACTAGAATATTTAGGTTTCGTCGTGGGCCAAGGAGAAGTGACTCCCGTGGAACACAAAGTGATAGCCATTGAAGAATATCCGTTTCCCAGGACAAGGAAGGAGTTGTTACGATATCTGGGAATGGTTGGATATTATAGAGGATTTTGCAAGAACATCTCGGCAGTGGCGCACCCTCTGACGGACTTGCTGTCTAAGAATGTTAGATGGAAGTAGGGTGAAGCCTGTCAGGAAGCCTTCGAGAAGACAAAAAAGTTGTTAACCGAAGCACGGGTGCTGATTTCCCCTGACTTCGAGTCCGACTTTATCCTGTACGTCGACGCGAGCGATGTAGGGAATGGAGCCATGTTAGCTCAAGAGAAAGACGAATTTCACCGTCCGGTAGCATTCTACTCGAAAAAATTCGAAAAGTATCAGAGGGCTTATAGTACAGTGGAGAAGGAAGCCTTAGCCCTAATCCTGGCACTGAAGCACTTTGATGTTTATGTGGGTGGAGGTACTAGACCGGTGCTAGTACTAGACCGGATATAATATTATAAATATATGCATATAATATTATATTATACCAGTACTAGATCGATTATAATATAATAAATATATGCATATAATATTATAACACCACAAACCCAACATGGAGGTGTGTGGAGGCTGCCTTAAGTCACTTCGGAAGACTGTTGTAGGCATTGTATGTAACATAAGATTTCACCTGAGTTGTACAGGATTACCTACAAAATATGCAAACCGGGAAAGTAACTACTGGATCTGTCAAAGTGACAGACAGATGTGGGAAAACATTACCAAACTAATGAATAACGTTCCTGAAGTACACAGGCTACAATTCACACAAAAACTACCAGAAATATATGCAGAGTATATAAAGACAGCAACGAACTCTGAGCACAACCCAGGGACTGAGAATTTAGAGAGCAAAAGTGGCAGTGTAGAAGGACATTGTGTCAAGGTACACAAAAATGAAGGCAGAATGGTAGAGCAAACTGGTGATATGAATAAGGAGGCAAAAAATGAGACGAATGAGAACACAAATGAGAAAGACGAAAGCAACAAGGAGAAAGATAAGGGCAATACCGAGAATGAATGCAGAAACGAGAAAGTTGGAACAAAAAACGCAGAGGTAGCCAAGCCGTGCACGGGTACAAACAAGAATATTACAATCACAGATGAAAATATTTGCAGGTATTATGCAAAAGGACAGTGCATATATGGGCCCAGAGGCACGGAATGCTCATTAATGCACCCACGGAAATGCCGAAACTGGTTAGGGAAAGGCAGATGTCGTTTTGATACAGAATGTAGATATTTTCACCCTAAGCTATGCAAACTCTCAGTTAATGAGAAAAAATGCTACGATCTTCATTGCCCTGATTTCCACGTCAGAGGTACACAGCGCTATATAAGAGAGGAAGTCCAATATAATAGCCCTGAAATTTTTTTAGAGGCAGGCAGAAACAGAGTGAGAAACAGACAGGCAGAAACATAGCAGGAATACGGATGGAGAGGGGGAAATGCCCAAGACTGGACTACGGTTCGTCATCAAGCCCACACAACTACACAGAGACTACCACACTCCCCAGTATCATTTCCAAAACTGGACAAACCATTGCCACAACAACACACCCTGGGACAGGGTAGAGAGGAGGGAGAACTACCAAAACCTTCAAAAAGTGACACACAATATGGACAATCATTCATATTTGCAAGCATTCAAGGTTTAAAGCCAAAGTCAAGAAATAAAGTTAAGTTCATAAATGGCCTCCTTTTAGAGTCAAACTCAATATTTGGGGCATTCACGGAAACTCATACAAAAGATTACATGGATGGGGAAATCTGGATTCCAAATTATAGTCTATATAGATGTGATAGAAAAACTAGGTCAAATGGAGGAGTAGGTCTGTATATTAAAGAGGACCTGGTATGCACAGAACTACTAAACTCAACTAATGAGATGGTAGAGGTACTTGGAATTAAGGTAGAGAAACTAAACCTAATTATTATTCTAATATATAAACCGCCAGATACAACGGCTGAGGAATTCACAGAGCAGATGCAAAAAATAGAGAACATACTTGATAACCTACCAAACTCCAGATATTATCTTGGAGATTTCAATTTACCGAGTCTAAGATAGAGAATGGCAAACACAAATATCATAGCAGGGAATGACCCGGGAAATAACCAACCACAGGTCAGAGAACTTTTGAGATTCTGTGACAAATTCTCGCTCAATCAACAGATTACAGACCAGCTAGGAACGAAAACACACTAGACTGGTTATTCACAAACAATGATGAACTAATCAGAGACATCACAATCTCAGATACTTCATACTCAGACCATAATTTCATTGAAGTGCGAACTAGCATAAATAACGGTAGTAGGTCTAAGAGACCCAACAAGCGAGATGGAATATTCAATCAATTCAATTTCAACAATAAGAGGATCGACTGGGAAAAAATAAATGTAACCTTGCAACCATTCAATGGGAGACGGTCTTAAGCGACAAAACTCCCACACAGGGAATAGCTCAACTGACAGCTGAAGCTTACAAGGTCTGCTTGAAGCACGTGCCTATGAGGAGGGGCAGAAAGAGGGCCACTCTAGAAAGAGAACGCAGACGACTGTACAGGAGAAGGAAAAAAATAACGGAAATGCTTTGGCAGACACAACTATCACAAGCAAGGAAAATAACCCTAAGCAGGGAGATCGAAGAAACATAACAAACGTTGAAACGATCATATGAGTCTGAGGAAATGGAATTGGAACAGAAAGCTATACAAGAGATAAGGAAAAATCCGAAATATTTTTTCACATACGCAAAATAAAAATCCAAAACCTTGACCAGTATTGGACCGTTAATTACAAATGAAGGTACGTACACAGAGGACGACAAAGAGATTAGTGAAATTCTAAGAAGCCAGTATGAGGCTATGTTTAGCACATCAATAAACAACATAAAAGTCGATGACCCAGACAGCTTCTTTATGAATGACATTCAAGCTGCAGATAATATAACGGATATTACCACAAACTCGGAAGTCTTTGAAAGAGAAATTGACAATATGCCTATGCACTCAGCTCCTGGGCCTGACTCATGGAATTCAATATTCATAAAGAAATGTAAAGTACCAGTAGCGAGAGCACTCAGCGTAATATGGAGAAAGAGCCTGGATACAGGGAAGATACCAGCAGCACTTAAATCTGCAGATATAACTCCGTTGCACAAGGGGGGGAGTAAAGCCTTGGCAAAAAAATATAGGCCAGTTGCATTAACATCACACATAATAAAAGTGTTTGAAAGAGTGATAAGGAATCAAATTTCTAGTTTTATGGAAAACGATGAATTGTACAACCCAGGACAACATGGATTTAGAGCGGGAAGATCCTGTCTGTCACAGTTACTCAACCACTATGACAAAATCACAGAAGCCCTAGAAGAAAAGCAAAATGCAGATGTTGTATACACAGACTTTGCAAAGGCGTTCGACAAATGTGATCATGGGGTGATAGCTCACAAAATGAGGTCAATGGGAATAACTGGAAAAGTAGGACGCTGGATACTCAATTTCCTGTCGAACAGAACACAAAGAGTAACAATCAATCAGATAAAATCGAGTCCAAGCGATGTTAAAAGCTCTGTACCTCAAAGTACAGTCCTTGCAGCGCTATTGTTCCTTATTCTCATATCAGATATAGACAAAAATACACGTCACAGCTTCGTGTCGTCCTTTGCAGATGACACAAAAATCAGCATGAAAATTACCTCTGCTGAAGACATTGAAAAACAGCAAGCAGATGTCAACAAAGTTTTCGATTGGGCAGCAGAAAATAACATGATGTTTAACAGTGGTAAATATCAGGTACTCAGGTACGGCAAAAATGAGGATCTGAAACATAATACAGGGTACAAAACACAATCGAATCTTCCCAAAGTAGAAAAACAGCATGTCAAGGATTTGGGAATAATGATGTCCGACGATCTAACGTTTAGGGAGCATAACCAAGCAAATATTGCGTCAGCCAGAAAAATGATCGGATGGATTACGAGAACTTTCAAATCCAGGGATCCCATCACAATGGTTGTACTCTTCAAGTCACTTGTGTTGTCCCGTCTCGAGTACTGCTCAGTACTCACTTCCCCCTTCAGAGCAGGAGAGATTGCTGAAATTGAGGGAGTACAGAGAACATATATGGCACACATAGACGAGATAAAACACCTAAATTATTGGGATCGTCTCAAAGCTCTCCAAATGTACTCTCTAGAAAGTAGACTAGAGAGATACCAAATAATATACACATGGAAAATACTGGAGGGCCAGGTCCCAAATCTGCACTGTAAAATAACAACGTACTGGAGTGAACGATATGGAAGAAAATGCAAGATTGAACCAGTGAAGAGCAGAGGTGCCATAGGCACAATCAGAGAGCACTGTATAAACATCAGAGGCCCGCGGTTGTTCAACGTCCTCCCAGCGACTATAAGAAATATTGCCGGAACAACCGTGGACATCTTCAAGAGAAAACTGGACTGTTTTCCAAGAGAAGTTCCGGATCAGCCGGGCTGTGGTGGGTATGTGGGCCTGCGGGCTGCTCCAAGCAACAGCCTGGTGGACCAAGCTCTCACAAGTCGAGCCTGGCCTCGGGCCGGGCTTGGGGAGTAGAAGAACTCCCAGAACCCCATCAAACAGGTATCAAGCAGGTGCGAGTGTTTACCGATTATAACCCCTTGACGTTCGTGCACAGGATGAAGAACTCAGAATCAAAGGCTGACAAGATGGGCCCTACTGTTACAGGAGTACTGGTTGGAAATCCGGCACATCAAAGGAAGGAAGAATGTGGTAGCGGATGCCCTCTCCTGGATTTACTAACCGATATCACTCTTATGTTAAGGGGGGGTATGTGACGGTACCCTCTCCAGTTTCTCCCATATGCCAGCTGTAAGAGTCATATAAGCTTACCTGCAGGTTCTCTGAGGTGCAGGGAATCTTTTGAGGTAAGAGGCTTCCAGAATGGTTACTTATTTGTGGAGAAATTTGCATTTGTAAAGTTGCAGGGAAGTGGAAAAGTCGTGCCCTGAGTACAACAAAATGGCGCCCTCTGGCCTGCAAATCCACCACTTTGTGTACGGTCCCCGCCGGTCGATGATTGGCTGGCTGAGGTCACATGACTTCGTTGACCAATCAGAGCCCGCCCCTGGATCTGTGACGTCACTGAGAGACCTGGCCCGCCTCCTGACACTCTAGGCGCTCCGAGATACTTGGTGCTTCGTTGAGAGCAGACGTGCGCCGATTGAGCTCTCATAGTTCCGAGGTCTAAGAGCCTCCTTAAGTGGATATACACAGCCTGACGAATGTATAGTGACTAACAAGGACTGCAGTACTTCAGGAAAGTGCGAGGTAGCCTAATCCAGCGGTGTAAGGGCGCCGAGGACCATGTGCAAATAGTCTTGGAGAAGTCGAGAGAGTTACGACAGCTGGAAGAGTGAGTGATTCGCCGTCAGTGGAACTCCAAAGCATTCAGAAGTGTGGTGATTGGATCACGTCCACTAGGAACTCAGGAGGGAGAAGATCCATCCTAATCCTTGAGTGTGGTCTCGGTGAAGGAGTGCTTGAGGGGACGATGTGTGCAGTGACGACTGGACGAGCTAACGCCCAGGAACTTCACTCAGGGAATCAGCACGGAGATGACGAGGATCTTCACGACGCCCATGGACTGGTGATGCTTCTCGAACGATGGGAACAACGCGAGGAACGGAGTACCCAGTGAACGGCGACTGGAGCCTAAGCGTCTGAGGACAGGATATGTTAAAGTAGATCAATTTTCCCTCCCATATTTCCCTTGGTTGTTAGGCAAGATAGGCCTATTATTATTATTATTATGCTTAGGCATTTATTAGAGTGCATATAAGTCATAGGAGTAGATTAGGCTGTGGGACAGCACGTATATATTATTCTACTGATTGGTGAAGACCCCGTGTGGCCGGCCTGTTGAGGAATGAGGAGTGACACTGACGGAGCCACCCCAGTGAGGTGTCAGGGTGTCTCTCTCTCTAGCCAGTCACCACCAAGTATTAGTAGTGATGACCGTTGCTTACTGTAGCCCCCACGGGTCTTCACTCAATCCTCACGGTGCCACTGTTCACCAGGAGAGTCTCTCAGTCTGTCTCCGGCTGGCCTCGTAGCCTAAGACGAGTGAGAACACGATCTCTTTACCTGATCATGTGCCCACCCCGACAGAGGGCTCTACCGCTCACTAAAGGTCGCCAACTGGTGTTTTCCGTGTCCAGTAACACCTCAGTGGAATTGTAGTATTATAGTAGTAGTGGCCCAAGAGAACACCAATCAATTTGGTAACAGATAAGTATATGTTAAATCACTCTCTCTTAGATAGTCTCAATAGCAACAAAGTAATGGAGGGATAACACAAACACGAAGGTGGTTTTTTAGTTTACTTAAAAGATTAAAGAATCATAACTCTGGATCAACAACATGGCAAAGGAATAAATGAGCATCCTCCTCTCTGTCTCTTCTCAATTCTGGAACACTCCGGAATGGCAACACTCCCCGCTGTCGCGCGTTCCCACGCTCCAAATGCAGTGTTATTAAATGTTTGGCAGCCCGCAAGATGCCACGCCCACTCACTCTCTTCACTGTACTCACACTGTTCACTATACTCTCACTGTATTGGCGTGAAGCGCCTATTATTCTTTCATGTTCACAGTATATCACAATACTGGCATAAACACAGTAAATCACTATAGATATGAATATACTATTTAATAACTCCAGTATATATAGATCACTTCATCGATATTTATAACGAGGTAATACTAGGCACACAGCCTTACACTACTAAATTGTACATTTATATATATATCCTCTGGCACAAACTTGTAATATAAATGACACGTGAATATAAATGTCCTCGTCACAGTAATCTCTTCATCAAACCACAGCTGCAATCACACACCATATATATATACTGTATACCTCGTGAGAGCTCTATAGCATCTCCCTTCACAACTGTGTGTTACTAGAAACATAGACATTGGTGAGCCCTGCTCACGACAAAGAAGATACTCTGGCTAACAGCTAACTAAAGAGGAATGGGAGGGAAAACTGAATTACCTACTTCCACCATCAATGATGTGGACTCGTCCTCTGTTGAGGGTTGAATTGAAGCTCCTGGTCCCGGCTCACGACTCGTTGTAGGGAACACCCCCACACACACACTGATGCTCTTCCCAGGAACTCAACCAACACCAAAAAAGCGTCTTCTCCGTACTGCTCCTCTCTGCAGGCTCCGTGCTCCTCCACAACCTCTTGAAGGGTTGGAGTCGGTCTCCTGGCCGTCGCCTCCTCCTCACAGCTACGTCTGAGGTCCTTACTCCCGGCTGCAGTCGTTCGTATTCCCAGCTAGTTTCTTCTTCTCCTTCCTCACGGTGGACTGGCCCAGCCACTACATCATCACCCAACTCGTGAAACTGTACAGTCGTCCCTGACGTCACTGCATAGGCTTCACTCTTGCTAAGCACCTGTCACTGAAGCACTTGTTGCTCGTTTCCCATTTCCCATCAATTCCTTCTTCTGTCCGCCTCATGGAGTTCAGGAAGACCTCACAGGATGCTTGCAGACCACTGGTGATGTGTATATCCACCGGAGAGGGGCGAAAACTGTCTGACTGACAGGACCCCCTATCGCACATCTGGCCTTGATGACGTGTCATATCTAACTCCCTGGCGCCACGGGGCGCGCCGCCTGGATCCCCTTCCACTCGTGACGTCATACTTGCCAGGGGCGTTTCTCATTGGCTCCCTGTACCACGTCACCGTTCTTGACCAATCTGGTGTCACTGACGTCATAACGTCTTGGCGAGAAAACGTAGGGGCCGGCGTCCAAAAGGCCTAAGCCACTGGCCAAAGCACTCTTCTTTGGCTAATTTTTGTTCCCTGGAACACAGAGAACGTTCGGGTAAAGTAGATATGACTCTTACAGATGGCGTGGGAGAAATATAAGGGGGTGGGGAACACCGACACAGAGGGTGGGCCAGTGATCCCTTTAATTCATCAGCTGATGCGAGCTGCTGGCGGCCACCAGAGGAGCGCTGCTGTCACCATTATTATTATTATCTCCATAGATCCATACATGTATCTTATGTGTTGTAGTTTACTTTGAGTAAACTTTTTATTATTTTATCACTGCCTTTGGTGTAACCTCCATCTCATTGAGCTTTGTGATTAATAACGTGATTATACTGTACTGTTACTGGCATGGCATAGAGAGAGACCCTGTGTTGGCAACACGACATTAGATTTGAACACTGGTACTGGCATTCCCTAAAGAGTGACCCTGAGATGGCAACACGACTGTACATTTGAATTCTAGTACTGGCAGCACATAGTACGATCCTAGGCTGCTGTAAATATATTAGATTCGAACTAACGGCGTTGCTGGGTTGTAGAGAGAATTACCCAGCTGGCGACCAGAAGATAAGAGGTGGAAGTGAGGCTATTACCAGAAGTCCAGCAAATTTTCTGCACGCATAGGTGGGCAGGCCCGGTGGGGAAGTCACATACTGCATGATTGAGTTTAGTAGTGTGGGCTGGGCCTTCTCCTCTCCCCCTTGGGTCCAAGGTCAAGTGGTGACCGGTCTTGAGGCATGACTAGGAGAGCTCCCTGGGGTGATGTGTGATGCTCTAGTGGAGGGAGTGAAGTCCCACGGCATGGGGTTATAGGACCAGTAGCACGATCCCCCGCTGTTTACCTGTAACCTCATATAACACAAGGCCAGGTGAGCGGTGCGTGACACACTAACGAAATGATTTAACATCAACATTTGAAATCAACCCTCAACTGCCAGCTGCTTGCGATCCCAACCCCTGTGTGCACCTTAAATGACGTCCCACTCAATTCTACTTCTTAAATGACGCCCCCCTTCACTCTACTCAAGTTCAAATCCGCGGTGGTTGGGCCACCGATCTTTCATCTCTCCTCTTCACCTCGTCTCCAGTCCTCGTTCAAGATTTTTGCATCCTTGCCCTGTTCTTCCAACCCCTACTTGCCAGCTCTTTGGATATTTTCGCTTTGCTTCGCTTCGCCCACTTCCCGCTTCCTCTTACTTGTACAATCCATTGACTGATTGAAGAAGACCTAAAACCTGTCGACATCTCCCTGCCAACCCACGAGGGAGGCTGCCCTGTGGGAAATTTTTACCCACCATATCTAATAATCATCTAAGAAATGTATTATTTCTATATCATATCAATATCATATCAAATCATATCTATATCATATCTATATCAAATCTATATCATATCAGAATCATATCAGAATCACAATAGATTCATTATATATAGCTTGATCCTAGATGATGCCACTATGATCACGTACGCCATAGGGCCCTATAGATGCCTACGTGACTTTGTGCATGATCTCTCAAGGATCCAGAAGCTTCTAGAAGGATTTGTTAATTAAAAATTTATTGGAACATGACGTAGTATCCGGTAGAGATAAAATCGAATCCTTATTAAGAGTCAGTGGTATTATCAAGTACTACTTATAATCTTTAAATCCTATATCATATTTTATTATAATCACATCTTATCTCAATCATAAGTCTAGACTGTAAAAATAATCAATCATATTCATTGTAAGCTACCCCTTTTTCAAGGGGGATGGGGGAGGCATCTCGGGAGAGAAGCGCCCACCACAGCCGGGGGCAGAACGCGTATGTTTACACAACAGTGTACACGTGACGGTCCCTTAGCGAACATTTTCAGCTCAAGGACACCTTATCTAATATCATTATCACCAGTGAACACTCTCTAGAACTGGGGGAGTACCTGGACAATATATCAACAAGGAAAATCCTAGAACATTTATATCTATAAGTGTAGAGTGGAGCATTTAGTGACGCGGTCTCCACCTTCATCCCTAATCTCATCCCTAATCTTCATTGTTATCTTCTGCAACGCAGTCCATATCGTAGCAACGCTACTCGTACGTCAACAGCAACGCTACTCGTACGTCAAACAGCAACGCTGTAATCTAAAATATCGTGCCTAAACTCGCCAAGAGAGTTCTTCAGTCTGGCACACTTTGTCAGACAGGCACCCGGCTTCAGCTAAGTTTATTGAATGTTATTACTGTAGCGTATTAGTTGGCCAATTAAAGCTAGTATAACATTAATATTCTATAAGACTGATAGTCGGTAAAAAGGCGAGGCAACGCCTCATATTTCTGTGAGTTTATTATTAATATTGTGGTACAGCAGAATCTTATCCAAGCTCTGAACCTCATGAGTGTCCAGTGTCAGAGAAGATTGTCACAATAAGTAATCAATAATCATGAGTGTCCAGAGTGTAGGAAGAGATTCAACAAGCTGACTGTATTTAATCATATACATTGATCATATACATTGCAAATACTTGAATATATAAATTAAGTTAACAATTGCTTGCTTAGTTATTTTTAAGTAATCATATAAGTTCATTTTATTGAATATAATTTTAGTACTCAGTAACAGTACTCAGACCATAATTAGGTCATTTATCATACTTTACAATTTACAATTTAAGTTGTTTAAAGTATAATGTATTGGCTGTTAATTGCTAAGGTGCTAGGCTAGACTGTGTATGTTTAAATCTCTGATTTAAACAGAGCCAGTGTTCAGTTATATAACTGAATTTATATAATCTTATCCTTGTATAAAATACAAGCTGATGTGAGATACCTGTTGGCAGGTGGACGTGGAACTGCAATCAACCTATCAACTAATTCACTCACCCCACCTGCCCTTACAGCCCATTATCTGTCATTAGGAAAAGAGGAGCTAGGATTTACGACCCTAGCTAGAGATTTTAGTTGAATTAATTTGCATACAGTAATTTTTTAATTTAGTTCAGTACAAGTCTCTGGTAGTCTCCTCTTATATCAATCACAGCAGGTTTTTCCCACATTTTTGGTCCTTCGTACCTAGATAGTCTAGAAACTAGATAATTATTGGTCCTTTAAACATAGATAGTCTATAAACTAGACTATATTATTCCAGCAAATACATAAGAAACTTCTTGATTTTGCATTGGAATAATTTTTACATATTCTAGCCTAACCTAGCTATCAGCCAATATTTATCATAGCTATATATCTAAGTAAACAAATGTTTGCAGTGGCTTAAGCCACCATATCCATTAACTAGTAAGCAGTCATAGCATATTAATACTGTGCTGTGTTAAGAAACCACAGTACTTAATCTATCAGTGTCAAAGACAACTGCATATTAATCATATATATTATTACCTCACTTGTGGTAACATACATACATATTTAAGTGTTATCTAGCATTATCTCTAATCAATTGATTTCAGTGCTGCATTACATAATATTCTTTAAAAAAGAATTTTTATCACTGTATGAGCATTTCATCAAATTATCCAAATCTACTATATCAAAACCTATTACAGGTAAACCCAGTAGGCATTCTACTGTTTTTTACAAGCAAATGTTAGGGTAACAGATCTTGTAATAACTTTGCAAAAATAGTGACATTACTATTTTTAAAAAATTATTACAGGATT
>WNGS01164437.1:13830131-13844572 GCA_020271785.1 Procambarus virginalis
AATCTAATCTTCCTCTCCACTACTCATATCCCATCCATCTGTCCTCACAAGCCTGGTCCTCCAATATTCATTCAACCTGTCATCTAGTTCATTCACCTGTCGTGGAATGTTCCATTCATTCATTCATCCATGCACCTATCCATCTATCTACTGTCCTGCTATCTGTCTCTGCATGTCTCTCTTACTCTGTATCTGTCCTTGGTCTGCGCCTGTGATTTACTATGTGTGGATCTCCAGAATCGGAAGCACGTCCTTGAGGACCCCGACTTTCTAACCAGGTCTATGTTTCCTCGAGTGATTTCCTCCTACATAGATTCTCTCTAACACACATGTGTACACACACATACACACACACATACAAGGAATCAACACACACAAACGATTCTCACGAGGTATTGACAGGGTAGATAAGGACTAATTATTTAGCACAGGTGGTACGCAAACAAAGGGGACCCAGATGGAGGCTGAGCACCCAAATGAGCCATAGGGACGTTCGAAAGTAACCTTTTTCATTGTTCAGAGTAGTTAACCAAGTGGAATGCCACTAGCGCAGCATGATGTGGTGGAGGATGACTACATACACAGTTTCACATGTAGATATTGATAGAGCCCAGTAGGCTCAGGCATCGGTACACCTGACTGACTTGACGGGTTGAGAGGCGGGGACCAAAGAGGCATGAACTCATCCCCCGCAATCACAAATAGGGTGAGTACCCCCCCCCCCACCACACACCACTTTATGTCACTAGTTAACTTGGCTACATATAGAGCTAGGAAATTGATCTGTGAAGTACTACTTACACCAAGTATTTAGATAAACTAAAACGGGAGTTCGTGGTCAGAGCTGTGGACATGTTTTGTGCCACAAAGCTGCGACACAAAGTTGAGAGGCGGGCTAAAGTCGATGTTGAACGTTGAGAGGCGGGACCAAGGAGGCCAAACCGCAACCCCGACAACCCACACCAGGGTGAGGTACCAACACATATACACAAATACGAGGTAGATGGTCCAGATAACGAGATGGTCTATAAAGCTTCAACCCTTTATAATGACACTGCTACTATAGCAGACATGAATACTTGATACAATGTTTTGCCAGTCGTTAGGCATATACTTTGCTCATCAGGAAAGTATTTGTCCATTAAGCTTTAGGTGTTTACATGCAAGCCTATCAAAGTAATTCTACTATCCTTATGTTCAGTGTCATACATGTATGCATTTATTGTCTAAGAGGCTAGTATGATTCATACAATTTATGTGAAACATTTATTGTTATGCTCAATGATATAATACATGAGGAAACATTGAGTTTCTGTCAAGTATATATATAGATCCTTCGGGTTGTTAGCCCCCAATATAGTATATCCTTTAAATATACTAACGTTATGAGAAAATATAGTCAAATAGTATAGAAATATTTTCTAATTTGTTGATAATATATATATTTTATATATATATATCATATATCGTGACTATATATTATATATATATATATTCTGGATAAAAAAATGTGATGGTGATTCGCAGTCCTGCAATGGCTGGTTGTGTCAGCATGCCAATCTCCAGTTTAAACAAAAAAACACCAAAATAAAAGCTCGAAGGTACTGCGTGAGCCTGTTGCCTCTGTGCGTCAAGTAAAGTATAGCTAAATACATCGCAAAAAAATGTATGAACAGATGGAAACTTTATATTACTTGAAACAAATATGAAGTCAAAGATAATATTCCCTTGATGTTATTAGTAACATGATCATAAGGTTACAACATAGATTACAACGCTCAAAAAAGTAATAGCTAAATAAAATATGGTACATTTATCTACTACAATGAACCTAGGACAAAAATCATGCAATTAAAAGGTCTGCTCAAGTATTAATATGTACTGGACTCGAACAACACTCCACATAACTAGATCGCACAGATACAGTACTATAGATTTGGTTTGTGATCAGCTTTGATAGAACACAGTGCATATTCTAAATAAAATGCAGCTAGTGCACGAAGTCTACACTGCTCAGTATCGGCCTATGGTCAGATGTGCGACTGAAGATAGTGAGTGCAGACGCCGAAATCAGCCAACGGGAAGCGTTGCTGCTGGAAAGTGGTGGTTGGTGATCGACGGGGGGGGGGGGGGGGCATGTAGAGTGAGTGATACTTATCTGGTACGTATTCTCACTGTAGAAACATATTCTACTAAAGAGTATCTACTCTTGATGGTAGTACTTAAATGTTGTAGATGTACTGAAGTGTAACAGATGATAGGAGAAGATCAGGTCCAACATCGTCTCTTGAGGAGATTTATCGTACAACAATATATAAGATTATATATAGTATATATTCTATATATATATTATACTATATATTATAAAGTATATTATATAATATATGATATATATATGTCGTACCTAATAGGGCCAGACACGCACGTTCTCTTATGCAGACAGACGATTGCCAATTTGCCAAAGTTTTCATGAATTAATTTTTTCGGGGACTACCTAACCTAACTAAACCTAACTTTTTCGGCTACCTAAACCTACCTACCTATTAAGCTTAGGTTAGGTTAGGTAGGTAGGGTGGTTTAACTGTCGTGTCATTTAGTTCTACTAATTATACTCCATAATGAAAAAGATTGACCTCATACATAATGAAATGGAGTAGCTCTATCATTTCATATATAAAAATTAGAGAAATATATGTATTCAAGAAAACTTGGCTTATTAGCAAATCGACCTTGAATAGTAGCCGAGTACGGACGTTCTGCCTACTAGGTAACACACATATATATTATAATATAAATTAATATAATAATACACAAAAACATATAAAATTTATAATAAAATAATATATATATACATTTATGTTTCTCGATATTCCTTATGTATTTTGATTATATTAGAGCCACTGACTACTCTGAAAACAGGCTATTCTGGGGGACGGGCTATTATGGTGAGTGATATGCCAGGTGCCTAGCATGCGAGAGACTACCAGTAGTTACTCTCCTGTTATAAGGCTATATTACTAGCAGGCTCTTGATGGTCACGCTATTACTGAATCAATCGTCATTGGATCGCGTTGTTCTTGGGTAAAGTAGCTCTCAGATCACGCTATCCTGGGATCATAATCCCACCCCTCCTCTTTCCTCCTAATGCCGCGGGTATATTAGGGGTATAACTGCCGTAAAGCGATGTAATGACACGACCTGCGTGGCAATCTTCGTGGTCTCGTTAGGCCGTTATTTACCGTGGGGGCTGAACAAGGGCGCCGTTTACCGAGCACGAGAATGATGAATGCACCACTTGTAAAACAATCCCCGGCCATTAGAGCGCCCTAACCCACACAACGACTCTGCTCCCCTCTAGAGCCCAGGTGGCTGCCGCTCCATCCTCCCAGCTCTGCCAATTACCATGCTGCCAGGTTGGTGCTCTATTAGTAGGAGCGAAATCTGGCATGCTGTGTCTGGTCCATACTTTCTTTTGCTGGTTCTCTGTTGGTTTGGAGTCTTGATAGTGGTAGAATAATTTGTGCATTAATATGGCTGGATTGCTGGTATTAACTTTTGATGTGTAGTGATCGCTGATGTTCGAGTTCCTAGTAACCGTATATTTATCGATGGCATTCGTGTGCTGTTTAAGATTTCTCTGGTATGGTCTGGTTGTGAGAAGATGAATTATATGTTCCTTGATGAAGCACTGTTGTTTGTGCATTGTTCAATCACCTGAAAGGGACGTTTTGTCTTGCTTATATACCTGAACTTCTGGCGGTTACCGTTCCCCAGCGGGTAACCCTTCACATGAAGTGAAGTCTATATTATATATATATATATATATTATATATATATAATATATATACTATATATATATAATAATATATATAATATATTATATATATATATTATATATATATATATATATATATATATATATATATATATATAAGGGTGCCGTGGAATGGGTAATGACATTGATGTCATGTAATGTAATGTAACGCCGTGTAATGACATTTTCAAATAAAGTTAGATAGTATATACACACATACCAAAGAATAGGTGTGGTAGGAGAAGAAAATATCAAAGTGTTCAGTGGGAGGATCCACAAGGTCTTCTCTGAGTACTCTTTATTTTCTTCTCCGAGCTATGGGTCCCTACACTTGCACCAGAGGTGGTACCTCTTCTAGGTATTAAAAATATATATATTAATATATATAATATATAATATATATATAATATATATATATATATTATATAATATATATATGTGAGTGTGTGTGTGTGTGTGATATATAGTATATTTGAGTAGCATCTTTCTTGTAACCATGTGTTGTTGAATGACCGAAAGGGTAAGATTAAGTATTCTACACAAATCTTCTCAATATTTCTTATGTTTTTCTTCACTGTCGAAGGAAGTTGAAACAATACTCTCCAAAGTTCATTTTCACACTTTATTATGGTCTGATGCGTTTCGTCATGCAAAACGCCTGGGATGCGCTTCACAAAGTACTCCTTACATCTTCACAGACTAATTTTACAATGCTTGTTGTTGTTTTAGATTTAGCTACTCAGGACGAATGTCCATGTAGCATGGGTTATAGTGAGCCCGTAAATTTACAATGTATTTGCAAAGGCTTATATTGTCTTCGAGTGAGGTGGTACAGGACGTGAGTGAAGTGAACAAGTGCATGAATGGCATAACAATGAATACTAATAGGGCAAGACATGTATCAACATCAGCAGCTTATGTTCTTGCTGTTCCTGTCTCTGTGTCGGCTCGGGGACTTGAAGTGGTAGAATGCAATTATGTGTTAACTGGTTGTTGATTACTGGTCTGGACTTATTGATGTGTAGTGCCTCACTGATGTCCATTCTCCTGTTGTCGTTATACCTGTCGATTATTTCAGTGTTGCTGTTAAGATTTCTCTGGTGTTGGTCTGGTTGTGTGAGGAGATATATGCTCCTTGATAGAGCCCTCTTGTTTGTGCATTGTTAATCGCCTAGATAGATTGGTGTCTGTTGCGATAACGTTCCTATCAATAATATCTTTCAGGACTCTTTCCTCCGTTTTATAAGCCGTGGAAAAGAAGTTCGTGTAAAACAATCTAATAGGAGGTACAGGTCTTATGTTTGTTGGTTCATCAGAGATTGCATGGCATCACATTTCTTTTAATTAATGAGGCTTTGGAATGAAGGCTTCCACAATGCAGTCTACACTAAGGAAACGAACATAGGAATGCACCTTAATGCTAACAGTGACTGCCCGGTCAGGTACATGTGGATGATGTTGTTGTTGTTATAGATTCAGCTACTCGGAACAAGTTCCAAGTAGCACGGGCTATGGTGAGCCCGTAACTTACCTGGCACAGGAGCTGGGCAAGAAGCACGGGCTATGGTTAGCCTCGTGGACAGGAGATGTCTCCCGTGTCTACATGTGGAGTGTTGTCACTGCCTACGTCGACCGAGCTCTCATTCACAGCTCTGGTTGAAAGTAGGTCGACGAGGAACGTTCTCTAACGGTTATGTTAAAGACGTCATCGTCATCAGACGTCTTTCTCTTCTCAATTATCATGTGGCACACAGAAACTCATCTCCGTCTCACTCTTCCAATTCTCCCTTAGAGAGACGTTGAGGGGGAGAAACGCGGGTTTAACTGCATGATTGTGATTGGTCAGCAGTCTCTCCTTCACTCTGGCCTCCTACCATGACGATATAAAAATCTTCTTATACAACTGCCAGTAACACTCACCCAACCGTTGACGTAATAACACTTAGTTGCTGGGTGCACCGGTGGCCAGCTGGTGCACCGGTGGCCAGCTGGTGCACCGGTGGCCAGCTGGTGCACCGATGGCCAGCTGCTAATTGGCTGTTGGTGGCCACCGGCTGTGCAGACGACTTGGGACACCCTCCTTACCTCCCCGTTGTACTCTGAGGTAAGATATATTAAGACCACACAATTACATACTGACCAACAGTCATGAGTACTTTATTCTTGAACTGTGCCCTGGACTAAACTATACTCTCGGTTTCATTCACTTGGGCACTGGGAGACTCGAACCGCCAATCCCCACGAGCGTGAGACAGAAGCTCTACCATGGTAATATGAGGCAGCCACAATAGGAAAGATATTAGAGACTACAATCCGTTGCCATACTGAAATTGTATACATTCCAGGCTGCTACGATGTACTAGGGATTAGTGATCCACGCCCACGTCACATAAATGTTTAATGTGGAAATAAGCATTTCATTTACTCTGGCACCAGGAGACTCAAGTGTTCTCTGATGGTCACTCCATTCCCACCAGACAATCCAGGAGAGGGCTTCGTACTCAAGATAAGAGCGAACTTGTGCTTCATTCAAGGTTTTGTACCCCCGTGCTGTCAAGGTGTGAGATGAGCCATGGGGCTGTAAGCTTCATAGCTACCTTGTGGGCGAGGTTAAACATGCGGTTCTTCACTGTCACTAAAGAGTCAACCTTCATTCCCAATGTCCCTTTCATCTGTGAGCTCTAGGTTTCCGCTACCCATTTGCAAACCTGCAAGCAAGAGATGTTATCCAACCTCAGCTCATCTGAAGCCTGCTCCTAGAGACTCATTTATTTCAGAAGAATGCACTCTTTGAAGCTATCATACAAAGAACATGATGAGCCTGTAGTCAACTGTGTGCCAGAGCCTTCATGTGATCAGTTGACGTGATCTCCCGCATATCAACCTGTTGAGCGAACATGTTCCAGATGCGAGTCAGTCTAGGAGAGAATGATCGTTGATGGAGTGATGTTGTTAAGAATGGCACTTCCACCATGATACTGTTAAAGGTTGAGAGCTAAGGGTGGCAATTACTGGTACTCCACGGAGTTGGCCCAGGTGCAGAACGTTGAGGATGTTGGCCGTGTACGTAACAGTAAGACCACCAGCGTCACGACGGTGTTGTAGGCTCTGAAGTTCAGAATGTTCCTACCAGACCTGGTCAAGACTAGAGATGAGCCTTCTTGCCCGTCCTTCCACTTTGTCCAACAGTCTGACGAAAGATGGGGGGGGGGGGGGCAGGCGATCCAGGAAAGGGGTGCATACTCTAGATGAGAGAAAACTTGTGCTTCATATAAAGTTTTGTAGCCTTTACTGTCAAGAATGTGTGAGATGCACCGTAGGGCTGTAAGTTTCCTGGCTGCCTTTTGGGCTAGGTTAAGCACATGGCTCTTCATTGTCATTGAAGAGTCGAACTTCATTCCCAAGATGTCAGTTTCATCTGTGAACTCTGTGGTTTTGCCACACATTTGTAAGCCTGTTCGATTTGTCAAGTGCAGTCTAGTTATCGTCATCGCTTGTGTCTTCTCAGCCGCAAAAATGACCAGCCATCTCCTACCCCAGGTAGAAATCACTGTAAGTTGGTGATAGTCGATTCTTGCAGCAGTTGACTTTTCTTCCTTTCTGTATGTGAAGGTTAAAGTGCAGTCATCAGCAAAGGCTTAAGCTTCAGGAATGAGATGAAGTAGATCGTTGAAATAGGCATTCCACAGCAGAGAACTAAGCACAATACCCTGCTCTTTTTGTGTACTGAAACAACATCTGCTTTCTTCCATAAGAAAGGCCATATTCCTTGAGTTGGAAAAGACACGTGAGAGGTGGAGCCAACAGGTCAGCGTAGATGCGTAGCAGGCATAGTAGTCTACTAGTCTACTAGTCTACTAGTCTACTAGTAGTTCACTAGTAGTCACTCTCACAAGTAGTCGCTTCTCACTCTCTGTCTTCCTCACTCTATCTCTGTCTTCTTCACTCTTTTCCCGTCTCTCTCTCTCTCTCTCTCTCTCTCTCTCTCTCTCTCTTCTCTCTCTCTCTCTCTCTCTCTCTCTCTCTCTCTCTCTCTCTCTCTCAATCTCTCTCTCCTGTCTCTCTCTGTCTTCCAGAGAAAAAAATTATGTAACCGTGCGCATTTGATATCATTTAGCGGACCAAAATATGGCCGTAATTATGAAGAGGTGAAGCAGGTCAAGTTTGTTTGGTCAGCCTTGTGTACTGAGCGTGACCACAGTCTTGTTTGACACGCTCACACCCTCATTCCTCACTGTTGTGTGTCTGGTCCACTCCCGTCACTGCTGTGTGTCTGGTCCACTCCCCTCACTGCTGTGTGTCTGGTCCACTCCCCTCACTGCTGTGTGTCTGCTCCACTCCCCTCACTGTTGTGTGTCTGCTCCACTCCCCTCACTGTTGTGTGTCTGCTCCACTCCTCTCACTGCTGTGTGTCTGGTCCACTCCTCTCACTGTTGTGTGTCTGCTCCACTCCCCTCACTGCTGTGTGTCTGCTCCACTCCCCTCACTGCTGTGTGTCTGGTCTACTCCCCTCACTGTTGTGTGTCTGGTACACTGCCCTCACTGTTGTGTGTCTGGTACACTGCCCTCACTGCTGTGTGTCTGCTCCACTCCCCTCACTGCTGTGTGTCTGCTCCACTCCTCTCACTGCTGTGTGTCTGCTCCACTCCCTCACTGCTGTGTGTCTGCTCCACTGCCCTCACTGTTGTGTGTCTGCTCCACTGCCCTCACTGTTGTGTGTCTGCTCCACTGCCCTCACTGTTGTGTGTCTGCTCCACTGCCCTCACTGTTGTGTGTCTGCTCCACTGCCCTCACTGTTGTGTGTCTGCTCCACTCCTCTCACTGTTGTGTGTCTGCTCCACTCCTCTCACTGTTGTGTGTCTGCTCCACTCCCCTCACTGTTGTGTGTCTGCTCCACTGCCCTCACTGTTGTGTGTCTGCTCCACTGCCCTCACTGTTGTGTGTCTGCTCCACTCCCCTCACTGTTGTGTGTCTGCTCCACTCCCCTCACTGTTGTGTGTCTGGTCCACTCCTCTCACTGTTGTGTGTCTGGTCCACTCCCCTCCCTGTTGTGTGTCTGGTCCACTCCTCTCACTGCTGTGTGTCTGGTCCACTCCCCTCCCTGTTGTGTGTCTGGTCCACTCCTCTCACTGTTGTGTGTCTGGTCCACTCCCCTCCCTGTTGTGTGTCTGGTCCACTCCTCTCACTGCTGTGTGTGTCTGGTCCACTGCCCTCACTGAGACCAACAACAGCGGACCCCCAACAAACCAACAATCCCATGGACCCTAAAAAGATTAAGTCCTATGGACGTACTCTAAGCCAGAGTGAGACCTTTCAAACAATTCTTGCTTGGGCGCCGGAAACTGTCGATATCGAGTCTTGAGATGGCACATTTGAGCACAGCTAACAGAAGGACAACGCCGTCGGTGTGGATATTGCACCTGAAAAGCGATCCAGGTCCAAGCGCTTGCATGCTTTCACAATAGCAGTCTTGAGGATAATGACACACAATTTTACTAAATTGATGGTTAAGCGAGTTACAGAGTCACGAAGTTAATTGGGTGATTATAGATTTGTAGAGCCGCATCATCACAGAGGGAAGGCATATAATTTACAGAGTCAGATCACTGAAGAGGGTCATTTAGGAATACTGCCAGAGAATTACACTGCTCCAGAGGCAGATGACAGGGATGGAGAATCAGACTGACGCTCAGGTGTCTGAGCAACAGAATGATGGGATGATAGGACACCGGAACCACTAGATTATGAGGCTAGACTTACACGATCACAAACACATTTGACCTTCAATTAGTTGCAAGGTTGTTAGAGACGTGATAAACACCACAAACACTGCGACAATCTGGGTCTTATCTTGTCGCTACGCTGAAGGTCGTCCGGAGAATGTGAGAATAATTATAATCAGACTTCTCTAATGATATTTTTTGAATGGCCTAATTTGAATAATTACCTGATTATCAAATTACCTGATTGTGGGGTTACAGTTGAGCTCTTGAGGAGAATTTGAGCTCTGGTGGAGGAGTTCCCCAGTCTTTCCAAAATCTAGACTTATCCAAATTATACCCATTGATTCCCATGGTTATAAAAGATGATGGGTATCCCAGACACCCATCGAAATCTGACTTAGCAATCTCAACACCAAACAGCTCGTATCATGTAACTCTGTCATCATTACCCAGCCTAAGTGGAGCTTGGCCGTGGAGCTTTAGTACAGCTGTGGTCGTGGAGCTATAGTACAGGGGTGGTCGTCAAGCAACAGTACAGCAGTGGTCGTCTAGCAACAGTACAGCTGTGGTCGTCAAGCAACAGTACAGCAGTGGTCGTCTAGCAACAGTACAGCTGTGATCGTCTAGCAACAGTACAGCTGTGGTCGTCTAGCAACAGTACAGCTGTGGTCGTCTAGCAACAGTACAGCTGTAGTCGTCTAGCAACAGTACAACTGTGGTCGTCTAGCAACAGTACAGCTGTAGTCGTCTAGCAACAGTACAGCTGTAGTCGTCTAGCGAAAGTACAGCTGTAGTCGTCTAGCAACAGTACAGCTGTAGTCGTCTAGCAACAGTACAGCTGTAGTCGTCTAGCAACAGTACAGCTGTGGTCGTCTAGCAACAGTACAGCTGTGGTCGTCTAGCAACAGTACAACTGTGGTCGTCTAGCAACAGTACAACTGTGGTCGTCTAGCAACAGTACAACTGTGGTCGTCTAGCAACAGTACAACTGTAGTCGTCTAGCAACAGTACAACTGTAGTCGTCTAGCAACAGTACAGCTGTAGTCGTCTAGCAACAGTACAACTGTGGTCGTCTAGCAACAGTACAACTGTGGTCGTCTAGCAACAGTACAACTGTGGTCGTCTAGCAACAGTACAACTGTGGTCGTCTAGCAACAGTACAACTGTGGTCGTCTAGCAACAGTACAACTGTGGTCGTCTAGCAACAGTACAACTGTGGTCGTCTAGCAACAGTACAGCTGTGGTCGTCTAGCAACAGTACAACTGTGGTCGTCTAGCAACAGTACAACTGTGGTCGTCTAGCAACAGTACAGCTGTGGTCGTTAATCATCAGTAGAGGTATGGTCTTGGAGCAGGAGTAGAACTGTGGTCGTGGGGCTTTAGTTGAACTGTGGTCGTGGAGCTAAAGTAGAACTGTAGTCGTGGGGCTGTAGTAGAAATGTAGTCGTGGTGCTATAGTAGAACTGTGGTCGTCTAGCAACTATACAGCTGTGGTCTTGGAGCAAAAGTAAAACTGTGGTCGTGGGGCTATAGTAGAACTGTGGTCGTGGGGCTATAGTAGAACTGTGGTCGTGGAGCTATAGTAAACTGTGGTCGAGAGGCTATAGTAGAACTGTGGTCGTGGGGCTATAATAGAACTGTGGTCGTGGAGCTATAGTAGAACTGTGGTCGAGAGGCTATAGTACAACTGTGGTCGTGGGGCTATAGTAGAACTGTGGTCGTGGAGCTATAGTAGAACTGTGGTCGTGGAGCTATAGTACAGCTGTGGTCTTGGAGCAAAAGTAAAACTGTGGTCGTGGGGCTATAGTAGAACTGTGGTCGTGGGGCTATAGTAGAACTGTGGTCGTGGGGCTATAGTAGAACTGTGGTCGTGGGGCTATAGTAGAACTGTGGTCGTGGAGCTATAGTAGAACTGTGGTCGTGGGGCTATAGTAGAACTGTGGTCGTGGGGCTATAGTAGAACTGTGGTCGTGGGGCTATAGTAGAACTGTGGTCGTGGGGCTATAGTAGAACTGTGGTCGTGGGGCTATAGTAGAACTGTGGTCGAGAGGCTATAGTAGAACTGTGGTCGTGGTGCTATAATAGAACGGTGGTCGTGGGGCTACAGTAGAACTGTGGTCGTGGTGCTATAATAGAACTGTGGTCGTGGGGCTACAGTAGAACTGTGGTCGTGGGGCTATAGTAGAACTGTGGTCTTGGGGCTATAGTAGAACTGTGGTCGTGGGGCTATAGTAGAACTGTGGTCGTGGGGCTATAGTAGAACTGTGGTCTTGGGGCTATAGTAGAACTGTGGTCTTGGGGCTATAGTAGAACTGTGGTCGTGGGGGGTTATAGTAGAACTGTGGTCGTGAGGTACTGTAGTAGAACTGTGGTCGTGGAGCTATAGTAGAACTGTGGTCGAGAGGCTATAGTAGAACTGTGGTCGTGGGGCTATAGTAGAACTGTGGTCGTGGGGTATTATAGTAGAACTGTGGTCGTGGGGTATTATAGTAGAACTGTGGTCGTGGGACTATAGTAGAACTGTAGTCGTCTGGACTATAGTAGAACTGTGGTCGTGGGGCTATAGTAGAACTGTAGTCGTGGGGCTATAGTAGAACTGTAGTCGAGGGGCTATAGTAGAACTGTAGTCGTGGTGCTATAGTAGAACTGTAGTCGTGGGGCTATAGTAGAACTGTAGTCGCGGGGCTATAGTAGAGTTGTGGTCGTGGGGCTATAGTAGAACTGTCGCCGTGAAGCTATAGTAGAACTGTGGTCGTGGAGGGTTATAGTAGAACTGTGGTCGTGAAACTATAGTAGAACTGTGGTCGTGGGATATTATAGTAGAACTGTGGTCGTGGAGCTATAGTAGAACTGTGGTCGAGAGGCTATAGTAGAACTGTGGTCGTGGAGCTACAGTAGAACTGTGGTCGTGGGGCTATAGTAGAACTGTGGTCGTGGGGCTATAGTAGAACTGTGGTCGTGGGGCTATAGTAGAACTGTGGTCGTGGAGCTATAGTAGAACTGTGGTCGAGAGGCTATAGTAGAACTATGGTCGTGGGGCTATAGTAGAACTGTAGTAGTGGGGCTATAGTAGAACTGTGGTCGTGGGGCTATATTAGAACTGTGGTCGTGGGGCTATATTAGAACTGTGGTCGTGGATCTATAGTAGAACTGTGGTCGTGGGGCTATAGTAGAACTGTGGTCGAGAGGCTATAGTAGAACTGTGGTCGTGGGGCTATAGTAGAACTGTGGTCGAGAGGCTATAGTAGAACTGTGGTCGTGGGGCTATAGTAGAACTGTGGTCGTGGATCTATAGTAGAACTGTGGTCGAGAGGCTATAGTAGAACTGTGGTCGTGGGGCTATAGTAGAACTGTGGTCGAGAGGCTATAGTAGAACTGTGGTCGTGGGGCTATAGTAGAACTGTGGTCGTGGGGGGTTATAGTAGAACTGTAGTCGTGGGGCTATAGTAGAACATGTAGTCGAAGGGCTATATTAGAACTGTGGTCGTGGAGCTATAGTAGAACTGTGATCGTGGGGGCTATAGTAGAACTGTGGTCGTGGGGCTATAGTAGAACTGTGGTCGAGAGGCTATAGTAGAACTGTGGTCGTGGGGCTATAGTAGAACTGTGGTCGTGGGGCTACAGTAGAACTGTGGTCGTGGGGCTATATTAGAACTGTGGTCGAGAGGCTATAGTAGAACTGTGGTCGTGGGGCTATAGTAGAACTGTGGTCGTAGAGTTATAGTAGAACTGTGGTCGAGAGGCTGTAGTAGAACTGTGGTCGTGGTGCTATAATAGAACTGTGGTCGTGGTGCTATAATAGAACGGTGGTCGTGGGGCTATAGTAGAACTGTGGTCGAGAGGCTATAGTAGAACTGTGGTCGTGGGGCTACAGTAGAACTGTGGTCTTGGGGCTATAGTAGAACTGTGGTCGTGGGGCTATAGTAGAACTGTGGTCGTAGAGTTATAGTAGAACTGTGGTCGTGGGGCATTAGTAGAAATGTACTCGTGGGGCCTTAGTAGAACTGTGGTCGTGGGGCTATAGTAGAACTGTGGTCGTGGGGCCTTAGTAGAACTGTGGTCGTGGGGCTATAGTAGAACTGTGGTCGTGGGGCTATAGTAGAACTGTGGTCGTGGTGGGTTATAGTAGAACTGTGGTCGTGAGGTATTGTAGTAGAACTGTGGTCGTGGAGCTATAGTAGAACTGTGGTCGAGAGCTATAGTAGAACTGTGGTCGTGGGGCTATAGTAGAACTGTGGTCGTGGGGTATTATAGTAGAACTGTGGTGTGGAGCAATAGTAGAACTGTGGTTGTGGAGCAATAGTGGAACTGTGGTCGTGGGACTATAGTAGAACTGTAGTCGTGGCTATAGTAGAACTGTGGTCGTGGAGCTATAGTAGAACTGTGGTCGAGGGCTATAGTAGAACTGTAGTCGTGGGGCTATAGTAGAACTGTGATCGTGGTGCTATAGTAGAACTGTAGTCGCGGGGATAGTAGAGTTGTGGTCGTGGGCTATAGTAGAACTGTCGTCGTGAAGCTATAGTAGAACTGTGGTCGTGGAGGGTTATAGTAGAACTGTGGTCGTGGAGCTATAGTAGAACTGTGGTCGTGGGGGTTATAGTAGAACTGTGGTCGTGAGCTATAGTAGAACTGTGGTCGTGGGAATATAGTAGAACTGTGGTCGTGGAGCTATAGTAGAACTGTGGTCGTGGAGGGGTATAGTAGAACTGTGGTCGTGAAGCTATAGTAGAACTGTGGTCGTGGGGGCTATAGTAGAACTGTGGTCGTGGAGCTATAGTAGAACTGTGGTCGAGAGGCTATAGTAGAACTGTGGTCGTGGAGCTACAGTAGAACTGTGGTCGTGGGGCTATAGTAGAACTGTGGTCGTGGAGCTATAGTAGAACTGTGGTCGAGAGGCTATAGTA
>WNGS01164437.1:13857194-13875293 GCA_020271785.1 Procambarus virginalis
GGTTCGAGTCACTTCTGGGTGTGAGTTTTTGGTTGCTATATATATATATATATATATATATATATATATATATATATATATATATATATATATATATTATATATATATATATATAATTATATATATATATTATATATATATATATATATATATATATATATATATTTTTTTTTATTTTTTTTTATTTTTATTTTTTTATTTTATATATAGGGTACCACCTCTGGGCAAGTGTAGGGACCCATAGCCTCGGAGAAGAAAATAAAGAGTACTCAGAGAGACCTTGTGGATCCTCACTGAACACTTTGATATTTTCTTCTCCTACCACCCCTATTCTTTTGGTATGTGTGTATATTTATCTAACTTTATTTGAAAATGTCATTACACAAAAAAGTTACAGTATTGATTACATGCAGGGTACAAGCCTGCTTGTCACAAGTTGAAAAGCTCCTCCAGCTCCTCAGATGGCGGGCAGGAACCATGGATGCAGTGAGCATTTCCTCTCTGGATTGCCACACTGAGGCGCTGAAAAAGAAAACTGGCAGCTCTAGGGTCTCTAGTTGTTTCGATTAGCTTAGACCCCAACTCCTTCAAAAAGCTAGCAGCACTTTTACCCCAGGCACCAAGTGTCTCTGAGGCAATGGGGACAAATTGTAGTGGTGCTCAAGGTCTCTGTATTTACGTGACTTGGCCGCTTCCCGGTGATTGGCAGCTCCTCCTGCTTGAGTAGCACTGAAGTCAACATAGGTATTGGCTAAAGTTGAGACGCAAGTGTAGTCCCACACCAACTGTCTACCATTCTTCCAGGGGTTCACCGTGATTCCATCTGGGCGACCGACAGGCTCATTAGAGTTGTGGGACATTAGCTTAGTGGGAGCTTAGTGGGAGCATTAGCTTAGTGGGAGCTTAGTGAGTATATATACTAATATATATATATATATATTAGTATATTTTGGTAGCAGTCTTTCTTGTAAACATATGTTGTTGAATATGACCAAAAAGGTAAGATTAATAATTCTAACACGAATCTTCTCACTACTTCTTATGTTTTTCTTCACTGTCGGTGGCAATAAAAATAACAATTTTTCAAAATTCATTTTTTTAATTGTCTGACGCCTGAATGCGTTTCGTAATTCGTATTACATTTTCAAAGACTTAATTTACACACAAATTCTTCGTACTTATACTCTATTGGATGAGGTGATATGGTACAAAAGTTTTGGGTGAGGTGACAAACACAGACAGAACACGAAACAATGGGTATAAATTGGATAAGTGAACATATGAATGGAAGTAACTGCAGAAGGCCTATTGGCCCATACTTCCTCTTGCTGCTTCCATATTGGTTCGCGGTCTGGAAGTAGGTACAATATAGTTGTGCATTAATTGGCTGTTGATTGCTGGTGTTGACTTTTTGATGTGTAGTGCCTCGCTGATGTCAAGCCGCCTGCTATCGCTGTACCTATCGATGATTTCTGTTTTGTTTGTTAAGATTTCTCTGGTGATGGTCTGGTTGTGAGAAGAGATTATGTGTTCCTTGATGGCTCCCTATTGCTTATGCATTGTTAGCCGCCTAGAAAGAGACGTTGTTGTCTTGTCTATATACTGAGTTCTTTCTGGCTTACAGTCCCCAAGTGGGTATTTAAAGGCATAGACGACGTTAGTCTCCTTCAAAGAGTTCTGTTTGATGTCTGGGGAGTTTTTCATGAGTAGATTGGCCGTTTTTTTGGTTTTATAATAAATTATCAATTGTATTTTCTGATTTTTATCTGTAGGGATGACGTTCCTATCAACAATATCTTTCAGGATCCTTTACACCGTTTTATGAGCCGTCGAAAAGAAGTACCTGTAAAATAGTCTAATTGGGGATACAAGTGTTGTGTTGGTTGACTCTTCAGAAGTTGCATGGCGTTTTACTTTTCTTTTTATGATGTCTTCATAGTTTTTATGATGTCTTCGTGAGCCCAGATGGGCACATGTATAAGCAAGTAGATGGGGTCGCCATGGGTTCTCCCCTAGGTGTCCTGTTAGCGAACTTCTACATGGGCACCATCGAGCAGAGGGTCTTAGTTGACATGGAGTTGAAACCGGCCATATACTGCAGGTATGTTGACGACATTTTTACACAGGTACCTGATGTCAGATGTCTGCAGCAGCTGAAGGAGGCATTTGAGCGGAATTCTGTGTTGAGTTTCACGTACGAGATGGAGAACAATGGGAAGCTCCCCTTTCTGGATGTAACAGTCACGGAAAGGAACGGAGGCTTCCATACTGCAGTCTACACCAAAGAAACAAACATAGGAATGTGCCTCAATGCCAATAGTGACTGCCCAGACAGGTACAAAAGGAGTGTTGTCAACGCTTACGTCGACCGTGCTCTAACCCACAGCTCAGGATGGAAAGAAGTCGGTGAAGAACTCTGTAGGGTAAGACAACTCCTAGTCAACAACGGCTTCTCTAACGGTTTCGTTGAAGACATCATAAAAAGAAAAGTAAAATGCCATGCAACTTCTGAAGAGTCAACCAACACAACACTTGTACCCCCAATTAGACTATTTTACAGGGACTTCTTTTCGACGGCTCATAAAACGGAGGAAAGGGTCCTGAAACATATTGTTAATAGAAACGTTATCCCTACAGACAAAAATCAGAAGATACAATTTGTAATTTATTATAAAATAAAAAAAAAACGGCCAGTCTACTTATGAAAAACTCCCCAGACACCAAGCAGAACGCCTTGAAGAAAACCAACATCGTTTATGCCTTTAAATGCCCACTTGGGGACTGTAAGCCCCAAAGAACTCAGTATATGGGCAAGACAACAATGTCTCTTTCCACAAGAAGGAATCATCACAAGAAGGTGTCCAACAGAGTGACTCCCTTGCTCATTTTCTTTTCTGCCTAGTCATCAAGGAAGTCACTGATAATCTGTCCTGTGAGTTCAACATTCGGTTTTTGGACGATGGTACTCTAGCTGGCTCCCCAGACTCCCTCCTGGATGACATAAGAATAATTAAGGAGAAAGGAGCAGGTCTAGGCCTCACCCTGAACTCTTCCAAGTGCGAAATAACTTCCACCAACCAACCAACACATAATAGAGCAAATAAAGGTTGTTTTGCCTGATTTGCAAGACACGACGAGGTTAACGACATTATCAAGAGAAGCCTTACCACGGCCGGTTGTCCAGCAGAGAGAGCTCCGTTACCTAATGCCCCACAACTCTGATGAGCTTGTCGGTCGCCCAGACGGGATCACGGTGAACCCCTGGAAGAATGGTAGACAGTTGGTGTGGGACTACACTTGCGTTTCAACTTTAGCCAACACCTACGTTGACTTCAGTGCTGCACAGGCAGGAGGTGCTGCTAATCACCGGGGAGCAGCCAAGTCACGTAAATACAGAGACCTTGATCACCACTACAGTTTTGTCCCCATTGCCTCAGAGACACTTAGTGCTTGGAGTAAACGTGCTGCTAGTTTTTGTAAGGAGTTGGGGTCTAAGCTAATTGAAACAACTAGAGACCCTAGAGCCGCCAGGTTTCTCTTTCAGTGCCTTAGTGTGGCGATCCAAAGAGGAAATGCACACTGTATCCATGGTTCCTGCCCGCCATCTGAGGAGCTGGAGGAGCTGTACAACTTGTGACAAGTAGCTCTGTACCCTGCATGTAACAACGGTTGTAACCCTTTTTTGAGTAATGAAATTTTAAAATGAAGTTAGATATATATATATACACACACAAAACGAATAGGTTTGGTAGGAGAAGAAAATATCAAAGTGTTCAGTGAGGATCCACAAGGTCTTCTCTGAGTACTCTTCATTTTCTTCTCCGAGGCTATGGGTCCCTACACTTCTCCGAGGCTATGGGTCCCTACACTTGCACCAGAGGTGGCACGTACCCCATTATATATATATATATATATATATATATATATATATATATATATATATATGTATATATATATATCTATATATATATATATATATATATAGATAATATATATATATATATATATATATATATATATATATATATATATATATATATATATATATATACACAAGAGTTCTTAAAGTCTTGTAAAGCCACTAGCACGCATTGCGTTTCGGGCAGTTCCTTAATCCTATTTTTTTCTCTGGATTACGACTCGGTAAATCGTTTAACAACCATGTACCATTCACTGTTGTGTGTTGTTGTTGTTTTATATTCAGCTACTCAGAACAAAAAGTTCCATGTAGCACAGGCTATGGTGAGCCAGAAGTGGACTTACCTGCCCCAGGAGCGGGACTGCTGGGTGAACAGAGGCTACAGTTAAGGACTGGCACCCAGTCAATCCTCCCCGGTCAGAATACAAACCCAGGCCAAAGCGCTCGGGATGCGCCGGCCAAATGTTTTACCACTGCGCCACGTGACTGCCAACGCACCACACGGGGATTCTCGTATATTATTTACTCAGAGTGTTTTAAGCTTTATATGTTTATAAATGATAATTAATGATATTAATTCAGTTATTTTAAGAATTGGTTGCTAATCGTTATATATAGTTCATAAGAAGTGATTGGAGACAAATTTAATTTCCTAATTCATTTTGATACTGATTGACGCATGTGAGTCTGCCGGCCTGTGGGATGTTTTACGTCTGTTTAACTACGCATTTATTAATTATGTTAATTAGTCAATTAAACCTGAACAGGGAGTAACTCTCTTGAGCTTTATTTTAATATTTTATAATAAAAGGTTATGGAAATAAATATTTCCCACTGATGGATAGATGAGTACATTGATGGATAGAAAAATAGATACTTGGATAAATTTATGGATAGATTGATGGAAAATACATAGATGGAAACATAGGTAAATACATTCATCTATCTATCCATATACACATCTGTTTATCTATCTACGCCTCGATATATCCATCTATCTATCCCTCCATCTATCCATCCATCCGTCCTACAATTTGTCCATCTATTCATTCACCTGTTCATCTACTCATTCACCTGTCGTGAATGTTCATTCATTCATCCATGCACCTATCCATCTATCTACTGTCTGCCTATCTGTCTCAGCACGTCTCTCTTACTCTGTATCTGTCTTGGTCTGCGCCTGTATTACTAGGTGTGCCTCCAGAATCGAGCTCTTGGATCCCGACTTTCTAACCAATCTATGTTTCCTCGATGATGTCTACTACATATATTTCTCTCTAACACACATGTGTACACACACACACACACACACAATGATCACTACCTACAAAATTCTCAGAGGAATAGACAGGGTAGATAAGGATAAACTTTTAACATGGGTGGTACGCAAGCAAGGGGACACGGAGACTGAGCACCCAAATGAGCCACAGGGACGTTAGAAAGAACTTTTTCATTGTCAGAGTAGTTAACAAGTGGAATGCATTAGGTAGTGATGTGGTGGAGGCTGACTACATACACAGTTTCAAATGTAGATGTGATAGAGCCCAGTAGGCTCAGGAATCTGTACACCTGATGATTGACGGTTGAGAGGCGGGACCAAAGAGCCAGAACTCAATCCCTGCAATCACAAATAGGTGAGTACCCCCCCCCCCCACACACACACACTTTATGTCACTAGTTAACTTGGCTACATATAGAGCTAGAAAATTGATCTGTGAAGTACTACTTAAAGTATTAGATAAGCTAAAACGGGAGTTCGTGGTCAGAGTGTGACATGTTTTGTGCCACAAAGCTGCGACACAAAGTTGAGAGGCGAGATAAAGTTGAGTTTACAGTTGAGAGGCGGGACCAAAGAGCCAAAGCTCAACCCCGGCAAGCACAACAGGGCGAGTACACACACACACAAACTGAAGGAATGGTCCAACAAATGGCTAATAAAGTTCAACCCCCTTTATAATATGTACTATAGAGACAGAAATTGATAATGTTTGCCATCTTTAGATATACTTGTTCATAGGAAAGATTTGTCACTTAAGCTTAGTGTTTACATAAAGCCTACAAATAATTTATCTTATGTTCATTAGTATTATCATGTTCATTATTTCTCAGGGCATAGATACAATGTGAAACATTTATTTGTTTCTCAATGTATATAATACATTGAGGAAACATTGAGTTTCCTCAATGTATATAATAGATCCTCGGGTTGTTAGCCCAAATATATATATAAATATATAAGTATAGAACAAATATAAAATATAGAAATATTTTCTATATTTTATAATATATATATATATATATATATATATATATATATTATATATATATATATATATATATATATATATATATATATATATATATATATATTGATGGAAAAAAAAATGTGTAGGTGTTCGGCAGTCCTTCCAATGGCTGGTGTCAATGCCAATCACATTTAAACAAAAAACACCAAAAAAAAAGTTGACTGCGTGGCTGTTGCCTCCTGTGGTCAAGTAAAAGAGAAAAACACGCAAAACAAATCGTATGAACAATGAAACTTTAATTAACTTGAAAACAAATATGAACAAAGATAATATTCCTTGGTTATGTACAGTGCTAATTAAACAAGATTACAAAGTCAAAAAATAATAATATAAAATAAAATAATGGTTACATTACTCTACAATGAACAAGACAAAAAATGAATTAAAAGGTGCGGAGAATAACGTGCTGGCTGAAAACATCCACTAATAAACAGAACGTATATCAGATAGGTGTATCAGCTTTGAGAGCACAGGATATTCTAAATACAACGGCCAGTGCACGCTCAGTCTTCGGCTATGCAGATGGCGCTGAAGTAGTGTGCAGACGCCGAATCACCAATGGGAAGCGTGCTGGCTGGAATGGTGGTTTGGTGATCGACGGGGGGGGGGGGGAGTGGAGTGATACGTATCTGGTATATGTATTCTCACTGTAGAAGCATATTCTACTAAAGACGTACTACTCTTGATGGTNTGACTTCTTGATGTGTAGTGCTCGCAGATGTCAAGGCGCCTGTTGTCGCTGTATCTATCAATGATTTCTGTGTTGTTGTTAAGATTTCTCTGGTGATGGTTTGGTTGTGGGAAGAGATTATATGTTCCTTGATAGAGCCCTGTTGCTTATGCATCGTTAATCGCCTGGAAAGAGATGTTGTTGTCTTGCCTATTTATTGAGTTCTTTGGGGCTTACAGTCCCCAAGTGGGCATTTGAAGGCATAGACGACATTGGTCTCTTTCAAAGCGTTCTGCTTTGTGTCTGGAGAGTTTCTCATGAGTAGGTTGGCAGTTTTCTTGGTTTTATAGTAAATCGTCAATTGTATCTTCTGATTTTTGTCTGATTTTTTGCCAGACAAAAATCAGAAGATACAATTGACGATTTACTATAAAACCAAGAAAACTGCCAACCTACTCATGAGAAACTCTCCAGACACAAAGCAGAACGCTTTGAAAGAGACCAATGTCGTCTATGCCTTCAAATGCCCACTTGGGGACTGTAAGCCCAAAGAACTCAATATATAGGCAAGACACACATCTCTTTCCAGGCGATTAACGATGCATAAGCAACAGGGCTCTATCAAGGACATATAATCTCTTCCCACAACCAAACCATCACCAGAGAAATCTTAACAAACAACACAGAAATCATTGATAGATACAGCGACAACAGGCGGCTTGACATCTGCGAGGCACTACACATCAAGAAGTCACACCAGCAATCAACAGCCAATTAACGCACAACTATATTCTACCCACTTCAAGACTCCGCTCCAATATAGAAACATCAAGAAATATGGGCCAATAGGCCTTCTGCAGTTATACATCTATTCTTCCCTTTAGCTTATACCCATTGTTTCGTGTTCTGTGTTTGTTCTCACCTCACCCCAAACCATATATATATATTATATATATATATATATATATATATATATATATATATATATATATATATATATATATATATATATATATATATATAACAATATAACAATCAGCGTTCGAAGACCTCGTCCAGCTCCTCGGAGGTTGGGTGCATACCCAGGATACAGCACGCAGTTCCCCTCTGAACTGCGACACTGAGGGGCTAGAACAGGAAACTGCCCGCTCGTGGGTCTCTAGTTTTCCCAATGAGTTCCTCACCCACCTCCTTTAGGAACTTAAGTGCACACTTACCCCAGGCGCCCAGTGTCTCAGAGCCTATCGGTACGAACCTGTAACAACGTTCTAAGTCTCTGTACTTGTTGATTTTCTGGGTCTCCCTGAAGGTGGCTGCCCCACCTCCCTCCGCTGAGCTGTAACGTAGATAGGTATCAGCCAATGTGGAAGCACAGGTGTAATCCCATACGACCTGTTTACCTTCCCTCCATGGCTGCAGGGTGACTCCATCTGGGCGTTTTTGGCTGTTGTCAGGTCTGCACAACTGAGGTTCCCTTTGTGCTGGACACCCAGCTGTAGCCAAACTTCTCTTGATGATGATGTCATTGACTGCTTCATGTCTGGCAATCTTTCCCTGTGTCTTATAACAGATGAGACCATGGCTGCTGTATTGGTCTGCCCGTGCATGGCCGCAAATACACCAGTGTTCGGTGGAGATAGGGGCGGCAAGGCGCAGAGCAACACCAATACTTTGGACCCACTAGTCCAGGTGGGTGCCCAAGGCGGAATTAGGAACTGCCAACAGGAAGTCCCCAGCATGGGGGGCTTGCAAAGCTAGGAGACGTGCCCTGTTATTCTCCGAAGCTGCCTCCAGCAATGCTTTGGCGATGTTTTCCACTATGGGGCTATCCCATTTGGCCTGTTTGCCGTCGTTTGGAAAAGTTGGTCGAGTGTGTGAATTAGCAAGAGTTTCCCACTGACCAGCTCCTTCCACAAATTTGGGGTCACGAATCCCAGTGAAGTTCCTTAGGTATTCCGGTAGTATTTCATTCACTAATTCACTTGTAGCACTGGTCGAGGATACGAATGCCGGCAATGCTAAATGCGTTGCCTTGCGAATACCTATACCCCCGAGTCTAACTGGGAGCGTTGCTTGGTCCCACTGGTCATCTTGCAGGGAAAGGTTTAACACTTTCATAGTTACTGACTTTAGGAGTGAGTCGTATTCTGTTAATTTTGGGTTGTCAAATTAAGGAGCATGCCTGAGGAAATAGGTAAGTCTGGGAAAAGCCAGGCACCTTGTTAGAAGGTACAAAGCATCGTCAGCGTCCAAAGCCCCTATTCTTTCCTCCATCCTCCTCAGGTCTTTCAGCTTTTCTTCGAGGACTTCCTCAATGGCGTTCGAGCCCAGAGGTGCCCCTAGCAGCACACTGTCGGTGGGAGGGATCACTGGGGCTCCTGGCAATAAGGTTCGTACTGCATCTATGATTGGTTGGCTGAATGAGATAATTTCACACTATGATGGGTTTAGTGTAAGATCTAGTTCCTCTCCCTTCGATTTCACTAACTGAAGATCTCCTAGCAGGGATTCTTGTGTCCCTACCAGGGTGTCATCGTCCAGCAACCAGATGTTTAATTCGCTTGACAACCTGCTTGTGACCTCTTTAGCTGTCATGCAGAAAAGGAAAGGGGCAAGTGGGTCTCCCTGCTGGACACCTTCTGCAGAAACAACTTCATGTTCCCCAAACAACAATGTCGATTCCCTACTGTACCCTGCTGAAACGAAGGGAAGTAGAGAAGGAAAGCGTGTTCGAACTGCTTCCAGTACCACATCCCTTTTTATCTGGTTGAAGGCATTTTTAAGTCTAATTTAATTAATGCCTTATTTTTGGGAGGTGCTTAATATAGGCTCGCACTGCATGAGCTGCTGCTTCACAGCCATGGGGTACACCAAAACCTAGTTGATGGGGTCGAAGCATCGTTGCAGCGTCTATGCTAATTTTTCTGACAGCTGCCCTAGCAACAAGGCGCCGAAGTGTGTTACCCACGGCAATGGCCCTGACTACACCACCCTTCTTCTTAAGGGCACAAAGGGATGCTCCGAAGAAGAAGTGTTTATTGTATCTGGGATCAGCCAGAGAGGCAGTCGTTGACAAACTTCGTGACCTCTGACAGTAGTGTCTCTGCAACTTCGCCGAGAACTGGGTTTGTCATCTCCTTGAGGTGCTGAGGTCTTACTCCAGTGTATCCCCCTGCTGACGCTGGCGGAAATGACATGATGGCTTTGCAAACCTCTGACGCTTGGAGGAATAGAGGTCCCATGTCTGTGGCATTTGTGTCCCGAGCAGTGGGTTCCATGTATATATATATATATATATATATATATATATATATATATATATATATATATATATATATATATATATATATATATATATATATATATATATATGAGAGAGAGAGGGAGAGACATTATTTCACGTGAGAAGGTGACCTATAATAATATTCAATCTTGGCATTGAGATTATCCATCACTGCAAGTGAGATATATAATATTATTGCTTAATGTGAGGTTCACACGCTAAGTCGATTTTCGCTTGTGATTAACCCTAGTGTCGGTGTGTAAAATTATTATTAATTTAAGAATATTTGCATGTCTTTATTATTTAATATAATAAACACATAATTCACCATCACAATTGTGTTAGGAATTGTACGTGAATTATTATTTTAAATTTAAAATGTGATTATCTTTAAGGCTGGATGCCGGAGAGGTAATTGTGACCAGTCATTATTTGACGGTTGTTTATGTTAATGGCTCCACTCTGAGGGTATTGTTTATGATTAGATCAAGGTAGTGATGTACACTTTATGGCCAGACGTTTGAAACTAGGTTTTATTGCTTGAGAAATTAAAATTTCCTTAACTAGCCTAGCGAAAGAAAACAATTTTCTTAGCGTAACCTTTTGATGATCACCACTTCATTCCCAACCCCTCTCCACCGTCTGTCATATCACCACTTCATTCACAGTCACCCTCACCACCTGTCACAACACGTCGTTCACAATCACTCCCACCGCCTGTCACTTCACCACTCTATTCACTACCACACCCCATCATGCCCATCACAGTCACACACCTCGCCCTTCGCATATGCCTATTCCTTCCCCATTCACAACTCTTCTCCCAACAGCCCTTCATAATCTGAGATCGGTGGTGGAAACCCAGCATCCCCATCCTGCAGTGTTGACTAACAACTAGCCACACCATACCCACTTCCCATCGCGACCAGCAACACCCCATAAACACCACTACCAGCCAAGGAGACACACATTGGGCTCCTGGAGTCATTTATCCTCCAGCTGCAGGCACAACTACAGGCACCTGACTGAGGCAGATTGAGATTGATGCTGCAGGATATTACTTGAGCCATCCAGGCCCACTTCCACATGCAGCAGCAACAGCAACAGCAGCACCAGCACCACCACCACCAGCAGCAGCACCAGCACCAGCACCACCAGCAGCACCACCAGCACCAGCAGCAGCAGCACCACCACCACCACCACCAGCACCACCACCACCAGCAGCACCACCACCACCAGCAGCACCACCACCACCAGCAGAACCACCAACACCAGCAGCATCACCACCACCACCACCACCCTCACCACCACCACCATCCTCACCACCACCACCCTCACCATCACCACCACCACACACTTCTGCATCCTGTGGCGCACTCACACCACCACCACCACCACCACCACCACCACCATCACCACCCCCACCACCACCACCACCATCACCACCACCACCACCACCCCCCCCACCACCACCACACACTTCTGTAAGTGTGTGAGAGTAGTGGGTGTGAGGAAAGAAGTGAGTGAGAGAGGAAAGGAATATGCGAGCAGCAGAGTGAGTTAGGAAGACCTGATGTGAGGGAGAATGGAAGTAAGAGAAAGGGAAGATGTGAGAGAAAGGAAGGAATTGTGAGAGAAATAAAGATGGAGTGAGTGAATTGGGAAATTGGAGAGAGGGAGAGAGGTAAGGAAGGAGTGGTTGAGGGGGGAGGGGGAAGTGTGAGGTTAAGGATGAAATTGGGCTATTATTGGCTGGTAGCTGTGTAATGGTCCAAGCTTCGTGATGATGGAGGCGCCTTTGATGATAAAGCCAGGCAAGACCTGCGGTAATTAAGGCATGAGTCAGGCGAGGCATGTGTTGATGTGTGCGAGAGGCACGCTCTGCTGCCTCCTCCTGCCTCACTGTTCACACCAGTCCCAGGCAGTGAGTGTCGTGAGTCACCCTGGCCATGGATGAGTCTACCCTGAAGGAACCTGTCCCTGGATGAGTCTACCCTGAAGGAACCTGTCCTGACTGAGTCTACTTCTACTTTGAAGGAGCCTACCTTAACTGAGTCTACTCTGAAGGAACTTACCTTAACTGAGTCTACTTTGTAGGAACCTGCCCTGAATCTACCCTGAAGGAACCTGTCCTGACATAACCTACCCCTGAAAGGACCTGTGCTGAGATAACCTGCCTTTAGAGTGAACCATCACCTTGTTGGGAGAACATTGGTCACGCAAGTCCACACGCCCGTCTACGAATCTCTGATGACCCAATTCCCTAAATGTTATCAATGCTAGATGTAACTCTCTATGACCACCTCAGAGGATTCGAACCCAGGCCGGAAAGGGTCCTCCTCATCAAGAGCACAGGTACTCTGACCAGTGCTCTAGTGAGCAGTGGGACGGGAAGACAATGGTGGTGAAGAAGGTGGTGGAGGAGTGTGGGGAGGCTACACTTGCTGAGGGAGGGGAGGGAGGGAAGGGTGAAGGAGTAAGGTGAGTGTGGGAAGTGCCTTAGGTTAGGTTGGGGGGAAGAGGAAAAGGAGAAAGAGGGGAGAAGGAAGAAAGAGGGAGGAAGGGAGAAAGAGAGGAAGCAGGGAAAAAGTAGAGGACGGAATAAAGAGGGCAGGAAGAGGGAAGGACCAGGAAGGGGAGACCTAGGGGGATGAGGGTGAGGGGGTCAGAACATGGATAGATATATGAGTAGAAGGATCGATAGAGGGATAGTTGGATAGATGAATAGACAGAATGATAGATGGATAGATAGATAGTGTGAGGAATTATTATTTGTATTCATTTGGTAGAGGGTGAACTGTATGAAGAATTATAGTTTATTTATTTTCCTCACAAATTTAATCGTATTAGTTTAATGTCACTAATTAATAATATTTAGACTGTCCAGCATGTTGTTAAGCTTAGGATCAGATTTGATTTAAATATTAACTTTATTACCCGGAGTAAACCAGAGTTTGGCTCCATAAATATTCCTTGAATGTATATGATCACTAAACTGTTGTTGTTATGTCATTACTTGAGATCTTTACTGGTAGTAGAATACACAGGCCTCGACAACATGTGATATATAATCATTCATTTTGTCAGGGGACAGGAAGTCAGAGTGTATTCATGTGCATTAGGATTTTAACGAGTGCCCCCTCCCTCGATGATTGATTGGGCACATTTCCTCTCACCTAATGCACCTATTCACCTAGCAGGAAGTAGGTACTCAGGAGTTAGCGTGTTGCAGGGTTGCATCCTGGGGAGGAAGGGGGGGGGCTGAAATTCAACCTTGAAGGTGGCTTTAAGGTTGAATTACTCCCCCCCCCCCCCCCCCCCAGGATGCAACTGCGACCTCATAAAAACTATTGAAGACATCCATAAAAAGCAAAAGTAAAAACGCCATGCAACATCCTGACGAGACAACTACAAACACAACACTCTTGTACCCCCTATAGACTATTTGTACAGGAACTTCTTGTTAGACGGGCTCTAAAACGGAGGAAAGGATACCTGAAAGATATTGTTGGTAGGAACCGTTTCCCTCAGATAAAAATCAGAATATATACAATTGATACATTTATTATAAAACCAAAAAAACGGGCAAATCTACTAATGAAAAAACTCCCAAGACACCAAGTCAGAACGCTTTGAAGGAGACCACGTCGTCTATGCCTTAACATGCCCACTTGAGGACTTACAGCCAGAAAAGGAACTCTCAGATATATAGTCAAACATCAACGGTACCTCTTTCCTAGGCGGCTACCCCAACAATGCATAAGCAACGGGAAGCCATCAGAGGAACACACAATTTTCTTCTCACAACCCGGACAATCACCAGAGAAATCTTAACAAACAAACAGGAAATCATCGATTGGTACGGCGATAGCAGGCAGCTTGACACTAGCGAGAGCACTACACATCAAAAAGTCAACAACCCAGCAATCAACAGCCCAATAATGCACACTCATATTCGTACCTACTTCAAGAGACCGCCCGATAATATGAAGCACGCAAGAGGAAGTAGTGGGCCAATAGGCCTTCTGCACGGTATAACTTCTGATCATATGTTTCATATCTCAATTTATACCCATTGTCTTCGGTGTTCTGTCTTGTGTTTGTCCACCATCACACCACAAACTATTGTACTATATCATCTCATCCAATAGAGTATAAGTACGAAGAATTTGTGTGTAAATTAAGTTATTTGAAATTTAATACGAATTACGAAACGCGTTCAGGCCCATCAGACAATTCAAAAAATGGAATTTGGAATTTTTTTGTATTTTTATTGCCCACCGCAGTGAAGAAAAACATAAGAAGTATTGAGAAGATTCGTGTTAGAATTGTTACTATTTGGGTTATTCAACAACATACTGTTTACAAGAAAGACTGCTACCAAAATCAAATATCTAGATATATATTAATATATATATTCATATATACATATATATATAAGATATATATATAACTATATATAATATATATATATAATCAGTATATATAAATTTTGCTGAGGGTACCGACCTCTGGTCAAAGTGGGGGACACCAATAGCCTCGGAGAAGAAATAAAACGTATTCAGAGGAGGACTGTTGTTTCTTCACTGAAACACTATAATTTTCTTCTCCTACCACCCCTATTCGATTTGTTATTATATAAGACCATATATATTTGCTTATTTGGACAACTGTGTTACAAAAAAGGAGTTATCATATAGGTTACACAGATGGTTATCATAGGTTGTCGAGTTCCTCCAGCTCCTCAGATGGCGGGCAGGAGGACCATATATATATATATATATATATATATTATATATATATAATATATATATATATATATGATTCATATAATATATTATTATATATGATATAATAATATATATACATATATAGCCATGGTCCATGGGCTCATCTGTCGTAAGAACAGATGAAAGATTGCCAGACACGAAGCGATGGTCAACGACATCATCAAGAGACGTTTGGCTACAGCTCGGTGTCCAGAACAAAGGGAATCCCAGTTGTGCAGGCCTGACAACAGCCAAAAACGCCAAGATTGGAGTCACCCTGCAGCCAGGGAGGGAAGTAACCAGGTCGTTTATGGGATTACACCTGTGCTTCTACATTGGCTGATACCTTTAACGTTACAGCTCAGCGGAGGTGGGTGTGGGCAGCCACCTTCAGGAGGACCCAGAAATCCACAAGTAAGAGACTAGAGACGTTGTTACAGGGTTCGTGCCGAGTAGGCTCGGAGCACTCTGGGCGCCTGGTGCGTAACTGTGCACTCAAGTTTTAAAAGAAGGTTGGTGAGGAACTCATTGGGAAAAACTAGAGACCCCACGAGCAGCCAGTTCCTTGTTCCAGCCCCCCTCAGTACAGAGGGGGAAATGCGTGCTGTATCCTGGTGTAGCACCCAACCTCCGAGGAGCTGGACGAGGGTCTTCGAACACCTGATTTGTTTAATTGTTGATACATTTGCTGTGTGTGTGTGTTTCCTCTGTAAACTGTAGCATTGCAATAAAAGATAAAACAAACATACAAAAAAAAAACTAGGAGTTGTAGGAGAAGGAAGAATAAAGTATTCAGTTGAGAATCCACAAGATCTTCTCTGAAAACTCTTTGTTTTCTTCTTCGAGAGTGGGCCCTGCAATTGCACCAAGAGGTGCAATATAGATATATATATATATATATATATATTATATATATATTATATTATATACTATATACTATATATATATATATAGATATCACTAAGAACTCTAACTTTGACGCCGGCCAGGATTCGAACCCATGTCGTCCAGGATCACCCCTGGCCGGGTCCAAAGAGTTCTTAGTGATATATGGCTTGGCGAGTTCATGCAGCTTTCTCACATATATATATATCTATATATTATATATATATATATATATATATATATATATATATATATATATATATATATATTAGTTAATATGACCGAAAAAAGTAAGATTAATAATTCTAACACGAATTTCTTCCTATTTTCCTTATGTTCTCTTTTTACTGGTGGACAGGTAAATGAAAAACAAAATCAATTCTCCATAATTCATTTTATTTCTAGTCTGACGCGACACTTGAGCTGCGTTTTCGTAAAACTTATTACATTTCAAAGACTTTAGTTTTACCACACACACAAAACAACTATAACTGAACAGAGTTTAAACAGCTTTACTTTCTTTTATACCCTGCATTGGGTGAGGTACATGTTACAATGGTTTGGGGTGAGGTGAGACAAACACGAACACGAAACAATGGGTCTAAGCTAAAGGTAGAAGAATAGATCTGTAACTGCAGAAGGCCTATTGGCACCCTATTTTCTGATGTTTCTATATTGGAGCGACAACAAAAATCAAAGATACACATTGGACAATTTACTTATAAACCCAGAGAAACGCCAACTACTCATGAAGAACTTTCCAGCACCAAAGCAGCAAGCTTTGAAAGAGAACCATGTCGTCTATGCCTTCAATGCCCACTTGGGGACTGTAAGCCCCAAAGACACTCATATATAGGCAAGACAACAACATCTCTTTCCAGGCGATTAACGACTGATAAGCAACAGGGCTCTATCAAGGAACATATAATCTCTTCCCACAACCAAACCATCACCAAGAAATCTTAACAAACAAACAAGAAATCATTGATAGAAACATGCAGACAACAGGCGGCTTGACATCTGCGAGGCACTACCACATCAAGAAGTCAACACCAGAATCAAGCAGCCAATTATCGACAACTTATTTCTACCCACTCAAGACTCCGCTCCAATGTAGAAACATCAAGAAATATGGGCCAATAGGCTTCTGCAGTTACAGATCTATTCTTCCCTTTAGCTTATACCCATTGTTTCGTGTTCTGTGTTTGTTCCACCTCACCCCCAAACCATTGTAACATGTCACCTCACCCAAATGCAGGTATAAAAAAGAAAAGCTGTTTAAACTCTGTTCAGTTATAGTTGTTTTGTGTGGGTGTAAACTAAAGTCTTTGAAAATGTAATAAGTTTTACGAAACGCGCTCAAGTGTCGCGTCAGACTAGAAATAAAAATGAATTTTGGAGAATTGATTTTTCATTTACCGTCACCAGTAAAAAGAAACATAAGGAAAATAGAGAAAATTCGTGTTAGAATTATTAATCTTACTTTTTCGGTCATATTTAATAATATATGTCTAACGGAAAGACTGCTACCAAAATATACCAATATATATATAATATATATATATATTATATATATTAATTATATCTATATATATATATATATATATATATATATATATATAATATATATATATAATATATATAGGAATATATGCAACCAAAACCACACCCCAGAAGTGACTCGAACCCATACTGCCAGGAGCAGAGTTGTTCGGATTTGTGTTTCTCATGTGTGCCCCAAAGAATGAGGTGATTTGATAAAATACTATGCCCAAGATAACCATCAGCGCGCAGTCGGGATGGTGGGGTAAATAGCTTCGCCTACCATCATCTTTTGAATGGTTGTAATGGTCGAGTGGTTAAGTGTCCTGTAACACCAGTTGCATAGTGCTCCTGGCAGTAAGGGTCACTTCTGGGGTGTGTGAGTTTTCGGTTATATATATGTATGATATAATATATTGTCTCGCTATTACCTGCCATCACGACAGCTACTAAGTGGTGACGTGGTCATTACACAACCTAGAGAGTGTTCTGCTGCTGTTCAAACTTCCTGACTTCTAAATCAAGTGGTGTCCGCCTCACACATCAAGTGATAACTTGTACCCTAACCATTATGTGTTGTTGCCATGACAGACATGTTGGTGGTGAAGACAAGGGTTAGATGACAGAGGCTACAAGGCATCACAACACCAATACACTTCTAAATTCAATCTAATATTGACGCAGCGAGTTCTCCCACCAGGTGGAGGCTGAGCGGCCATATTCTC
>WNGS01164437.1:13901882-13914210 GCA_020271785.1 Procambarus virginalis
CTGTCCTTACCGATGGGTCTAAGTCTGCGACGGTGTTGGCTACTCTGTTGTTTTTCCTGATCGCACTTATATGTGTCGCTTACCTCCGGAGACTAGCATCTTTACAGCGGAGCTTTATGCTATTCTTTATGCGCTTCGTCTCCTGTTTTCTCGTTGTCAGTCTTCCTTTGTGGTTGTTGTTTGACTCTCGTAGTGCCCTCATGGCTCTCGGGTCTTTAATCGCGGTTCATCCAGTAGTTGTTGAGATCCAGCATTGGCTGTTTCTTAAACGGAGCGGGAGTCAGAAGAAAAGTGCTCAAGAAAAAGGCGTTTTAGAACTGTTGGAGGGGTAAAAGCTTTAGTGACGCCGGTCAAGGAAGTACAAACCTGCGGAAGGGGGACTCTCCACGGGTTCTCCACTACAGTTCTATGGGTGCAAGGAGTATGCCTCCTCAAGCACCTGGGTGTCAAAATAGAAGAAGTCCAAAGGAATAACCAAACAGGCAAAGGTCAGCAGTAAACGACAAGCAGAGAGGAAAAGAGTGGGGAGAGAAAACAAAACATAATGAAAAGGAAAAGCGATCCGGCACAATTAGAGAAGACAGCAGCAGGAGTGCAAGGCCACAAAAGGACAGAGGACTGTCCACGGAGCATCACACTCCGGCAGCCGTCCACTAAGCCCCCTCACGGCGCCAACGGCAGGATGGGGAGGGGGTGTAATCTCAGAAAGTTCTTCACCGATTGCTTTGAAATTTTGACACAACGTTGCATTCGAATAGGCGCGTCTTTTTAAATACCTACTATATAGATGCCACCCTCTGTGACAGGTAAAAATATGCGTTTTTGAAACACAGCGCCATCTGATACACATAATAGCAACATGCACGCTATACTAAATATGTCATGAATTATATTTCATTGTTTCCGATTGCATTGATAAAATTTATTTTCATAGATTTAATTTATTTTATTTTTATTGAACTATTTTGTGTGGCATTGTGTTCGAAATTGAGTTGTGCTGTTTACCATTCCGTTCATTTCGTAAGTATAAGTATAGATGCCACACCTGTGACAGGTAAAACTATGCTTTTCTTGAAAAACAATACCATCTGTTGCATGTAAGAGCAACACACATGCTATACTAAATATATCACAATTCCATTTCAATGTTTCTGATTGAATTGATTGCTGTGATTGTTTCAATGTTTCTGATTGAATTGATTGCTGAGCCACAGCAACGCGTGGCCGGGTACTGCTAGTAAGTAAATAAATAAATATAGATGATAATGGGATGTGAGGAACCATTATCACGTGGGGATCATTGCCCATGTTACTGCAAGAAGACGTCCCAAGTCTGTCCACGTTACTGCAAGAGGACGTCCCACTGCCACGTTACTGAGACGACGTCCCCAGATCTCCCACGTTACTGCAAGAAGACGTCCAAAGTCACACACACACACACACAGACAAAACCTTAACACCAATTGGGATCAAATCGTCGTGTCTCGCTCACCGCCATAAACTCTTTAATAAAAAACGGATTGTAACACACTAATGTATTTTGCTGACAATCAAGAATTTTAATGTGACTTTCATGACGCCGGAGGTTATTTGCTTGGCTGAGTCATGCCTCTATAAACTATCGTTTGCTCTGCCTGCCGAGGTTAAACAGTTACAATGATCAGGTAATGTCAGGTCCGCATCGGCATGCTTCCAGTCGTAAGTCATGGCTGTGCGGGGTATTACGTGCGCTGATTGGCCCTTGTGAACCATAAATCTCTTCCGTGTCATTCATAATCTCTTCCTTCAACCCCTTCTTCCCCTCTCTCTCTCTATCCTTGCCTAAATGGCAAAGTTTGATCCGTATTGTCAGTAAACAGATATCGGTTACCCGTCAAGGAGCAGCTGTCGGTGAGGAAGCGGTCAGCAGCTGTTATTCATCCGTTAGTGTTGTAAAAGCCATTCGGGTTTTCGTTTTATAAGTTCCAGAAAGCTTTTATTGAGATCCTCACATACTTTCAGATCATTCTCTTTGGTTTCCTTTACCTTAGTATAGCCTGATTCCGTGATCATTAACAATCTTCCTCCTCATGCTTCTATATAGTAGTGTAGGCTGGGCTGTGTAGTAGTCTAGCCTGGTATATCTTTCTCAAATTATTTCTCTGCTGCTCTCTGAATTCCTGTGTTTTCATTCCACAGCTTTATATTGGTTGTTATTCAGCTCTTCCCAGTGTGCTCTGGAAATTGGCTGGTGGTAAATCTCTGAATCTTCTGTATTTTCCTAGTTGTATTCACCTAGTTGTGCTTGCGGGGATTGAGCCCTGGCTCTTTCGGCCCGCCTCTCAACTGTCAATCAACTTTTTTTCTTTCTTTTTTTCCCCTCACGCACACACACACATACATCCAGGATGCAGCCCGTAACAGCTGTCTAACTCCCTGGTACCCATTTACTGCCAGGTAACAGGAGCACCAGGGTGATAGGAACACAGCCCATTTCTTTTCGCCATCGCCGGGGATCGATCCCCAGGCCATAAGATTACGAGTACCAAGCGCTGTCCACTCAGCCACCAGGCCCCTTTGTAAACCTGCGTGTGTGTACTCACCTGTGTGTGCCTGCAGAGTGGAGCTCTAGCTCTTGGAACCGCTTTTCTAGCCGTTGGTTGTCTAATGCAATGTCTCCTGACCTATATACCTATCATACCTGTCTTTAAAGTTATGAACGGAGTTTGCCTCTACAACCTGCTCCTTTAGGTCACTCCATTTATTCACTAATGTGTGTGTCTGTGTGTCTGTGTCTGTGTAATTACTATTTGTATTTACTATTTGTATCTGCAGAATCGAGTTATTAGCTCTTGGACCCCGTCTTTCTAACCAATTTATTTTCCACTATTATATCTACTACATATATTTCTCTTACACACGCACACACACACACACACACACACACACATCTCCCGTAGCAGCTGTCGACCTCCCATGTACCTATTTACTGCTAGGTGAACAGGTGCACCAGGGTGAAAGAAACTGCCCAGTTGTTTCCACCTCTGCTGGGGATCGAACCCTGGCCCTTAGGACTATGACCCCAGAGCGCTGTCCACTCAGCCGCAAAACCTCCCCTCCCATATTTATGTGGGTCTGCGTGCTCACCTATATGTAGATGTGTTTGTAGAGGGTCGAGCTAGGCTCCTGGCCCCACCTTCCAAACACTCGTATATTAATTAAATGGCTAATTTTTCTCGCTTTTATCATAATTACATTAAAAACGTTAAACCGAATTAGCTTCAACGATTTACGCGCCTAACCGGTTCCACTTATTGACAGCTCTTTCACTCAAAAAGTTATTTCTGACGTCAGTGTGACTGCTTTGCTTCTCAAGTTTTCATCTGTGGCCCCTCGTTCTGGTATTCCTAGCTTAGAACAATGCTACTGTGTCTACCTTATGAATTTCCCTTAGAATCTTATATGTTGTTATCATATCCCCTTATCTTGCCTTTCCTCCTGTGTGATAAAGTCTAGTTCCTCTCAGTGTTTCCTTATAGCTTAAGCCCTTTAACTCAGAAACGAGTCTTGTTGCATATCACTAGACTTTTCTAGTTTCTCCTTGTCCTTTTTCGGGTAAGGGTTCCATGCTGGGGATGCATATTCAAGAGTGGTTCTCCCTTTCACTCTATATAGGGCCCAGAAAACCCCTTTGTCCACGTTTCTGAAGGATACACGAATGTTAGCCAATATGCCATATGCAGCTGTTGTTATTCTGCTTATGTGGGCTTCTGGCATCAGATTTGTGGTAATGTGCACTCCCAGATCTTTCTCCTTTTCTGATTGAAAAATCAGTTTTTCCTTCATCCTATATTGCTGTACTGGCCTTCATACTCCTGCTCCAATACTCATAACTTTGCATTTAGCTGGGTTAAACTTTAACTGCTCTTTATCACACCACTTCTGATAAATGTCCAAATCCGCTTGCAATGCCGAACAATTTGTGTCCTGACTCTTCTCATCAGTTTTGCATAATCTACAAACATTGATATGAAGTAGATAACGTCCTCTGTCAGGTCTTTCACATATATCAGAAACAGTATAGACCCTAGAACCTGCTAGAGCCTGCTAGAGCATAGACTACGACCCTACCCTTAGGGGTAGGGTCGTAGTCTATGCTCTAGCAGGTTGCTCTAGCAGCAGTCGTAGGTTGTGACTACCCTTAGGGGTAGGGTCAAGGACAAGGAGCGCACTAACTTATTACTTTCATATGTGCTGGCAAGAACTAACTTTGTTAGTTGAGGTTCAAAGTTGTCGAGTTGGGTGTCAATAGACTCGTCTCTTCAAGAGGAGTTCCTAGATGGCACTGGATGTTCCCCGAGTCCTCGGGATGTATTGCAATGTAGAATACAGACTCTATATTACTATGGGTAAGGAACTCTCTACAAGGGGTGGACATTATAAGAGCGAGGTGGTACTGGGGGGTGAGAATAGGCTCTCCCCTTCCCAAAACGGTTGGTCTTACGACCACAAAACCCTCCATCCTTCTCGAGAACAGTGGGGTACTGTCTTGGAAGACAGGGACGCCAGGCCTGGCGTCATGCGAGCGAACTCGTGCCGGAACCAGTGGCAGTAGAGTGTTGAAAGCGCATGTGGGGCCTACGTTTCTCATTGGCTAACAGATGACATCGTCACAGCATTCACTAGGGCCCACGAGGCGGCCAGGGGGCACCATTCGGGCTACAGGCATCAGTGGAGGACCAGGCTATGCCTTAGAGCTCTGGGCAAGCCAGTCATTCCTAAGTCTAGAGGTACAGTATTATTTTGTAGCTGAGAAAAAACCAGGTACCGTATCCCTGGTGAACTTTCGCGGTGCAATTGAATCTTGCATCGAACTGGATGAAGAAATTATGGCGAAACGACGGTCCAGGACAAGCCCAGACCTCGTGCCCGTCTTTCTGGTACAGAAGTGTGGGAAGTACTAGCATGAGTGATTTACTAGGAAGCAGAGAGATTGAGAAAAGAGAAATCAAGCATATCTAATTCAGTGGAAGACTCAGTGACATATGTGGTCTAAGGGAGGAGTGATTGCCCATCTAGCAGTGATCATCTTAAAGAAACAATCAAGGTGGAAAGTTTAGAGGCGATAATGAACGAGCGAGTGTTTAGCTGTAGCGTAGCTGTAGCGTAGCTGTAGCGTATTCTGTAGTTCAGAGTATGCTGAACTCTGCAGCTACATGTAGCTGATGTAGCTATCTAAACATATAGCGTATATATGTTTAGCTGTAGCGTGTAGCGTGGAATGCCAGGTGGAGGCGGTAACAAACGGGCAGTTTCTTTCACCCTGATACCTCTGTTCACCTAGCAGAAAATTAGGTATCTGGGAGTTAGGCAGCTGCTACGGGCTGCTTCCTGAGGGTGTGTAACAAAAAGGAGGCCTGGCTAGGACCGGGCCGCGGGGACGCTAAGCCCCGAAATCATCTCAAGATAACTTCAAGATAGACGAGAGCGAGGTGTGAAATACTCCCTTCACTTGAGACGGTGTTTGCTCTTGCGTGCGGTACAGAAAACGGGAGTCGCAAGTGTGGGGTTTTCGCCATATTTGTTGTCAAGGGGCCAGATTCACGAAGTAGTTATGTAGGCACTTACGAACTTGTACACCTTTTCCCAATCTTTGGCGGCTTTGTTTACAATTATTAAACGGATAATGAGCTCCGGAGCACCAGGATGTTGTTTTATAACAATAACAACAGATGATTGGCAAGTTTCCATGCTTGTAAACTGTTTAATAAATGTAAGAAAATCCGTCAAAGATTAAGGAAAGATGTACACGTTCGTAAGTGCTTGCATAACTGCTTCGTGAATCTGGCCCCCGGAGTGATGTGAGTGAACATCATCCAAACTGTTTGTGTGAAGGTCGTGTCAGGTTTATTGACCAGCTCGCATTGTGCCACCGAGTTATCACCTGGATTAATCATCTGTCATCTAGAAAGCTGGAGGGTGAAACCTTATCAAATATTGTTGATACAGTATTGGGTTTCCCTCGCTTATGTCTACAGTCTACCTGCCAGCCAGAACGTCATTAGGGTCAGCTGTGAATGGGCGTGACAGCTATGAATGGGCGTGACCGCTGTGAATTTAATGTGAGTACAAATCCCGGGTTATTTATAGTGTACTCACATTATTTTGGTGAACTGTAATCACTCAATCTCGGATCGTCAGAGATTTGGAGTTTTCTCTGTGTTGTGATCCAAGGAGGCTGTGGAAGAGTTAAACTGTCAGTTGAGTGAGACCTCTTAACCTTCCCAGACCGTGTCAGTAGTGAAATAACAGGTCACGTTTGTGTGTGGTTAATCTTGAGGTTATCTTGAGATGATTTCCGGGCTTAGCGTCCCCGCGGCCCGGTCCTAGCCAAGGCCTCCTTTTTGTTACACATCCCCAGGAAGCAGCCCGTAGCAGCTGTCTAAATCCCAGTTACCTATTTACTGCTAGGTGAACAAGGGCATCAAGATGAAAGAAACTCTGCCCATTTATTTCCGTCTCCGCTGGGGATAGAAACCCGGAACCTTAGGACTACGAATTCCGAGCTCTGTCCATTCAACCGTCAGGCCCCTGTGTGAATATATACAAAAATATTTTCAGAGATAGGATTGTTTAACATCTATTGCAGGACGTTTTGAGAGATTGATTACTACGGATGTCTTAGTGACACCATAGTAGGGTAATTAGCGGTAATTTGTCTTTGTGACATTTTAAATTGTATTCTCATTGTCTTATTGTCTTGTGTATTGTGGTGTCTAGTGACATCTTGTCAGTGTAACAGCGTAAATAGTAATTAGTGTAACTCATGATTGTTAATTATCTAAGACACAGAGCGTAATTAATGAATTTTGTGGCAAATTGATTGTTGACTGAGTGAGAGTCATTAACGTAAATTCCTTGGTTGTGATTGTATGTCTTGGAGACATTGTTAAAGTAATGAACTATTGTTATTATTGTGACTCTTGTGACAGGGCTCTTTGTATTATTTACGTGTGTGTAAATTTGTTGTGTTGGTGAAGTGTTTTGAGACTGCCAGTGACGAGTGCAGTGTTGACCAAGAGTGTTCACGTAATGTTCGAGTTAGTTCATTGTTGTTCGTGACCTGTCCAGTGGGTCTCTTTGCACCTGTAGAGTAGTGGGTCCAGAGACCTGATGCAAAGTGGTGTTTTGACAGTTGTTGAAGTGACACTCTTGAGTAACGTAAAGAACGTTGGTCACTGTGTATTTAGTAAGTTGTGATAAATATATTTTTGTTAAGACACGTGACTTTGATGTTATTCCTAATTCTTCAGTACTGTCCCCCCCCCCTCTTTCCTCACCCATTTGCTACTATGTCATTGATTTAAGTTGGTTCAGGTACTAGCCCATAGCCTCAAAGCACTAAATTATAATTGGGTGTGAAAACCCATCCGCTACCTGTTAGATTTGCTTGCAAGAAAGTTGCAGAGTGAACGACCCAAGTGAGGAAGGTGTCTGGTATTGCTTGTGGAATTGAAGACCGCCCAGACCTTCGTCTCCACCTGAAGCACTTAGATATTTGGCGTTTTGGCCTCGCCACCGTAGTGCATTAATTTTTTGTCAAGGCAAACATTCGAAGTCAAAATCGACTTGAGAATGGTCTAGGACGGACTGAAACTCGCCTTCTAGTGTTTGGTCTGGTCAACTTACTTTAGCTACGTTATTGTGACTTATCGCCTGCATTCGAAGTCACATCCCCTTAACCAGTAATAATCTCACATTCTGGGGCCCAGCGCGGTGTTAGACTTGTGGAGTAAAGTTGGTCTTTACACATCTGACGCCCAAGGTGGGGCTAAGAAGTGTTTAAGGATAAAGGAAAAATCCATACTCTCACATCCACTGAGTGTGATGTAGAGGGGACACACACACATCTGTTGTTTTGCAGTGACCCCCTAGGAGTATACTCTCACAACTTGTTAGTGATAAGGACTTTAGTTTAACGGTTTATGCCTTCCCCCTTTCCTGTAGATTGGCAACGTGTTAGCCATTTTCTAGCAGTCATGATGTTCCTCCCGTTTCTAGAGAGAAATTGGATATCATGGCAGGTGGGTTTCACAATGCTTGAGCTACCTCTTTTTAGTGTTCATGGCGATATTTTGTCTGGTCACACGGCTTTGTCACTTCAGTTTCTGCAGTTGTTTCTATACTTCTTCTGATGACATTATTTCAATGAAGCTTCCTGTGGAACTGCCCGTTCGGTTTGGGGTTCTTTGTTTTAGTAGCAAATCAGGTTCCAGCTTGACTATTCCAGCTTGACTACTTCCTGAAGACCTTTGTTAAGTTCCTCACATTTAGTTTATTTATTTTGAGATGATTTTGTGGCTTTTTTTAGTGTCCCGCGCGCCCGGTCCTCGACCAGGCCTCCACCCCCAGGAAGCAGCCCGTGACAGCTGACTAACACCCAGGTACCTATTTTACTGCTAGGTAACAGGGGCAATAGGGTTGAAAGAACTCTGCCCATTATTTCTCGCCGGAACCTGGGATCGAAACCCAGGACCACAGGATCACAATCCAGTGTGATGTCCGCGTCGCCGACCGGCTCCCCCTAATCATTTCTGTGTGTCTCCCTCGTTTTTTTCAAGATTGATAACATGATCATTCACAGTCATCTTCCTCCTGATATTACTATGGAACAGTTTTGGCTCGGACTTAGCCTGTATGCAATGTCATTCTCGTATTATTTCTCTGCCACTCTCCTAGTTTCTGCTTACTTATTTCTGGCCTCTTTGAAAGCACTGTGATTTCCTTCTGTTATATGTTCTCTATATTTCTTACATGCCCCTTTGCTGCTGCTTCTTTTTGCTTTCAGACACTACTTGTTGAACCCATGGGCTTAATGCTCGTCTTTACTAACCTGAACCCTTAGTGTGGTAGTAGGCAGTAGTGGGTCCTTCAGTCTAAGACTATGAGTTAATTGCGCCCTGACCGGGCGAAAAGCCTGGGTAGGTAGATATGGAGGAGAAGCTGTTACCCATGCAGCAGGTCCCCCCCCCCTCTCACACGTTGCTGAATTATCCATAGAAAGGCAAATGCAATACACATGGTTCCAGCACGTCGCAGGAGCTGCCAGAACGAGGTCGACGTCAACATCGAAATGCCTTAGGGGCTCCAACTCCGGATTTTTCCTCGAGGTTGAACTCCTGAAGCTTTCCCAAAAAAGTGGTATGGCCACAATGCAGCGGAGGTTTAAAATCAGGGTTTTCCTTCCCCTAGATGGGCTGCCTTCCCAAGTTATCAAGTCCCATCTACCCGCAGCTGGTTTTAAGGCGCCAGAGGCGCGCCCTCCCCCTTCTCCCTGTCGGTAAAAGCAGTTCCGCCGGACTTGAAAACTAAGCCACCGGTGCAGGCCCAGAGTTGGACTTGGTTGTCAGAGGCTATTGGAGACTTGCCGTATAGGAGCATTTTATAGGTCATGGGAGCTCGTCCCCCATTACCACCCCCGGCTATGACAACCCTTGGAACCATATACTTAGTGGTGGTATAACCTCCTTTTATATATATATATATAATATATATAATATATATATAATATATATATATATATATAATATATATATATATATATATTGTGACGATAATCTCTTCCAAGAGATTGAGCTGCTCTTCCCTATAGTAGTCACGTCCCATGCTACTTCAAGATACGATCAACAGTAGCAACCGTTTGTCAAGGCAGCACACACACCTGCATACCCCCACTCCTGCACCCCCCACACTCATCACCGCCGGCTCGTTACCTGCACTACAATTAGCCAACTACCAGTGTCGGCCTGCCTGCATTCTGATTGGCTGATCGAGACCCACACCACTCCAGCTCCTCACCACTCACGCACCTCGTAGAGTCACGTCGGGGCCGGCCAGCAGTTTCCTCCTCAGAATATCTTGTGCTCTGGCTGTGAACATCTAATTGATATACCTCGTGTATCAAGTAGCAGTTCTTAGCTTGTGCTAATATTCCCATCACCATTTATATTACTTGTATTATATTTTTGTACTATTGTTACATAAAACCATTACTTATTCATTTTTATGTTAGTTTTTTCACTTGTTATATTTGCACTTGCCAAGCCAAGGAATTGTATTTATTTAATTTGTTTTCTAGAGTAATTAATTTCATTGTTTATTCTATGTGTTTTGTGTGTCTTCCCCTACCTTACCGCAGACAATCAGGCAAGCAGTCTCTTTTTTTTGTGTGTATGTGACCACAGGCATTGACATCTGCCATTGGAGACTGCCGAACACCATACTCCAACACTTTCCGTCACAATATATATATATAAATATATATAGTATATATAGTATATATATTATAGATATATATAATATATATTATATATATATATATTATTATATATCTAATATTATATATATATATATATATTTGCGAACATGAATTGACTCGCGGGAAGGCGTCCAACAGGTGACCCCCTTGCCCTCTCCTTTTCTGCTTAGTCATCAACAAGTCACAGAGGTCCTGTCCAGCGAGCTTAACATCTGGTTCTTGGATGATGGTACCCTAGTGGTTCCCAAGACTCCCTCCTGGAGGACATCAGAAAAATCCAGGAGCAAGGTGCAGTTTTAGGCCTCACCCTGACCCTTCTAAATGTGAAATAATATGTTCCAACCAGGGCATCGTAGAGAGAATAGAGGGTCTTCTGCCAACATCCATAAAACTAAACCTGAAGACAGCACACTCCTAGGAGCTCCCCTGGGGTTGAAAGCCATCGATGAGGTCCTTGATAAGAAAATCGCCGACCTTAGAGGATGGATGGGAGGATTGAGGATATTGATGCTCATGATGCACTCTACCTCATCACCAGATGTCTGTCCCTCCCCAGTTAACCTACTTTCTGAGGTGTTCACCATCTACAGTAGCCAAAACTAAGTGAGTATGACCGGTTACTGAAATCAATGCTAGAAAAAGCCCTTAACCTCTCTCTTGATGACCTGCAGTGGAAACAAGCCTCTCTTCCCGTAAGACTTGGGGGCCTCGGAGTTCGAACAGCAACGCAAATCGCTGTTCCAGCCTTCCTGTCCTCCTTATCAGCATCCGACGACCTTGTGAAGGAAATTCTACCTGCCCACTTACATCAGCTGGCAGGTGTACATGATCCCAATTTTACACGCTGTGCCACAGAGTGGGCCTCTCGTGCAGGCCCATCACCTCAACCACCATCCCCAAAAGCCCACAGGCAATCCAGCTGGGATGGCCCCATTGTAGACAAAGTTGCTGCAGAGTGCCTGGATGCTGCATCAACACAGCACGACATTGCTCGCCTCACAGCAGTAGCAGCCCCTCATGCAGGGGATTTCCTGTTAGCAACCCCAATGTCGGCAACTGGCACGCGTCTCACACCACACCCCTCCGAATTGCTGTGGCCCTCCGCCTTGCTGCCCCAATCCACCCAGATATAGGTGTATTTGCGGCGAGGTGGTGGCTGACAGGTACGGCCACCATGGCCTACTCTGCCAAAGCACGGGAGGATGGCACTCGAGGCACAGTGAAGTTAACGACATCATCAAGAGGAGCCTCACCACAGCTGGATGCCCAGCTGAGAGAGAGCCTCGTTACCTAACGCCCCGTAACTCTGATGCTCTTATTGGTCGCCCGGATGGTATCACAGTGAACCCCTGGAAGAATGGCAAGCAGTTGGTATGGGACTACACGTGCGTATCAACCCTGGCTAACACCTACATTGACCTCAGTGTTGCACAACCAGGTGGCGCTGCCACCCACAGGGAAGCAGCCAAATCCCGTAAGTATAGAGAACTTGATCACCACTACAATTTTGTCCCCATTGCTTCTGAGACACTCGGCGCCTGGGGTAAAAGTGCTACCAGTTTTTTTGAAGGAACTGGGTTCTAGGCTCATTGAAACAACAAGGGACCCTAGAGCTGCCAGCTTTCTTTTCCAGCGCCTCAGCGTGGCGATACAGAGGGGAAATGCGCACTGCATCCAGGGTTCCTGCCCGCCATCTGAGGAGCTGGAGGAACTCGACAACCTATGATAACCATCTTTGTAACCTATATGTAACTCCTTTTTTGTAACACAGTTCAAATAAAGCAAATATATATGTGTACATACAAAAGAATGGGGTGGTAGGAGAAGAAAATATTAGTGTTCAGTGAGAAACCACAAGGTCTCCTCTGAATACGTTTTATTTTCTTCTCCGAGGCTATGGGTCCCCACATTGGCACCAGAGGTGGTACCCTCACAAACTTTTATATATATATATATATATAGATATATATAATATATATATATATATATATATAATATATATATATATATATATATATATACTATATTATA
>WNGS01164437.1:13920535-13923035 GCA_020271785.1 Procambarus virginalis
ACAAGCTCATTATCGACTGCGTTGGTCCTTTGCCTCGGACCAGTGCAGGCAACGCATATATCTTAACCATCCTGTGTCCTACCACCAGATTTCCGATAGCAGTTCCAGTGAAAAATATTACAGCTGCTACAGTGGTGAAGAATCTACTGAAAATCTTCACCCAGTATGGATTTCCGAGGGAGATTCAGAGCGACTGTGGTACCAACTTCACCAGTGATCTCTTCAAACGGACTCTGGAGGAGTTCAACATCAAACAGGTACTGTCCAGCCCCTATCATCCTGCTTCACAGGGTTCTCTCGAGCGTAGTCATCAAACCATCAAGGCACTCTTAAAAAAGTTCTGTAATGAGACCTCAAAGGATTGGGATAGGCAAATTGATCTCATCATGTGTATTTTCAGAAGTCTTCCCAACGAGTCACTAGGAGTATCTCCTTATGAGATGCTCTACGGACGTAAGTGCCGTACACCTCTCAAGGCTTTCAAGGATTCTCTACGTGATGACACCTTCAGTGAGCATCAGAGTGTGCCCCAGTATCTTCAAAATCTCCGACACATTCTAGAGAGGGTCCATTCCTTTGCCAGCAACAACCTACAGAGAGCCCAGGAGAGGATGAAGACTCGTTACGACCGGCACTGTAAAGTAAGGAAGTTTACACCAGGAGACTTAGTGCTTGCCTATTTCCCTATCCCAGGTTCTCCTTTACAGAACAGGTTCTCAGGACCCTACCGTGTTAAGGAGTGCCGGAACAACTTCAACTACGTTCTCGAGACCCCCGATAGGCGGCGGAAGACCCAGCTGTGCCACATTAATTTACTCAAGCCCTACCATGGGGTTCCTCCCACTGTGTTAACCAATTTCACCTCATTTACAGGTCCATACAGCCACAGTGAGACCTTCCCTGCTTCTCCTTCCGAGAGCACTGACACTGAGACAGCGCTCTCTAACTCAGAAATCCTTACTAACCTTCAACATCATTTTCAGGACGATAATAGTGCTCCACTAATCAAACTCGTCAGAGAACATCAAGAGTTGTTTCGAGATGACCCCCAAGAGTGTACTGTAACTCAGCACGACATCCAACTGCTACCTGACACCCAGCCGATTCGCCAACCATTCTACCGAATCAGCCCGAGCAAAACGGAAGTCATGCGGGCTGAGGTACAGTATCTCTTGGACCATGGACTGGCTACCCCCTGTGAGTCCCCCTGGGCCTCACCATGCATCCTGGTACCCAAACCTCACGGCAAAATCCGTCTGTGTACGGATTATAGGAAGTTGAACCAGGTCACAGTGAAGGACGCCTACCCAATACCCAGGGTAGACGACATTTTGGATGCCATTGGTAATGCCCGCTACCTGTCTCAGGTAGACCTACTAAAGGGCTACTACCAGGTGAGTTTAACGGAGCGAGCTAAGGTACTGTCCGCCTTTATAACCCCGTTTGGTCTCTACAGGTACAATCGCCTTCCCTTTGGACTCTGCAATGCCCCAGCCACCTTTCAGAGAGCTGTCAACCGCGTCATCCAGGGCTTGGAAACACCTACGCCTATTTGGACGACATCGTGGTAACATCCAACACCTGGAGCGAACACCTGCTCCAGCTACAACGATTGTTCTACAAGCTCCTGAAAGCCGGCCTCACCATCAATCTGGGCAAGTCCACCTTCGCGAAAGGTAAAGTGCGGTACCTGGGTCATGTTATAGGGAGTGGCAGCCTGGCTCCGTTAAACATTCACATTCAAGCAATCCAACAGTATCCACAGCCTACTACCAGGAAGCAGCTCCTGCGCTTCCTTGGTCTTGCTTCCTATTACCGTAGGTTTGTGAAGAATTTTAGCACTGTTGCAACCCCATTAATCACCTTAACCAGTCCCAAGCAACGGTATAATTGGACCAGAGAGCAAACCGTTGCATTCGAACAACTCAAATTCCTCCTCTGTTCTAATCCCATTCTCGCCTCACCAGATATCAAGAAGCCTTTCATCCTCCATGTCGACGCCAGTGGTACCGGCATCGGAAGTGTCTTAATGCAGCAGCGAGGCGAGGAGGTTCTACCTGTCAGCTACTACAGTTGCAAGTTGAAGCCTCATCAGAAGAACTACAGTACTATAGAGAAGGAACTCCTGTCCATCGTCCTGAGCTTACAACACTTTGCACCATATCTGCACGGTGCTAGGTCCACTACCATCTATTCGGACCACAACCCTCTGAGATTCTTACATCAAGCCCAATTTAATAACCAACGTCTGCTGCGATGGGCTTTATATCTTCAAGGCTTCAATTTAAAGATCTCCTACATCAAGGGGCCTGATAACAACATCGCTGACGCCCTCTCCAGAGTGCATGAGGTAGAGGCAGCTCCACCTCCCACTCTACCTCCAGTGGACATGATTCACCCGAAACAGCAGGCTTCGGGGGAGAGTTGTGACGATAATCTCTTATCAGAGATTTAGCCTGCTATTTCTGTATCTCATCCCGTCCTCATCAATATACAAGAT
>WNGS01164437.1:13925535-13936146 GCA_020271785.1 Procambarus virginalis
TCAAAGGGGTAAAGGGAGGGATAATTATCTACCTTACTTCATTCCATTACGAAGCCGACTCGTCCTCTGGCGAGGGATGATGAGATTCCTGGTCCTGGCTTCTGGTCTTCCATTGCTCAGTTCCCACACACATAAGTGCCTCAGTTGTCCTTGTAGTAGTGCATCTTCGCTGTCCTCACACCCGGCAGGAACGGTCCTCCTCCTCCTCATCTTCGGGGTACTGGAGTCAGGTACCTGCCCCATCGTCCTCTTCCTCCTCTCCTTGCACTGTAGACACAACTTGCAGTCGAGTACAGCTTCCCCTTGCCTCACTTCCAGTAGATTCGGCCCGGTCGCCACTACTCGCTTGATATGTAGAAGGTGGTCCGCTGGGCGTCCCAGACGTTTCCAACCCAACGTTCGTCCCTGCTACAGACTCTTGATAATAGAGCTCTTGACTCTCTAGCCCGGCCAATCCTTGCTTCTTGGCACTCCACGGGATGTCTGCAGTATCAAAGCGATTCTTAAATCAACTGGTCTAGATCTAGATCTAGAGGCTCTCTAGCCTCTAGGTCTGGAGCTCACTGGAGCGTGTCCATTCTCTGTGACAATCTGTGACGTACTCTCCCCGCCCGGGCGCCAGCCACCCCGGGAGCCCTCTGCCTTGTGATGTCATATCGTCCGAGGACTCTCGTCATTGGTCACTTCCGGCACGTGACCCTACCTGGCCAGTCAGGTGCCGGCAGGCACCGTGACGCTTTGGCGGGAAACAGAATGGCTCGGCGGCATCTTGTGATGCAAAAGGGCGTAAGCCCTTTGCATAATCAAACTTAAACGGCAATTTTACAGCTAACCTGATAACGCTCCACACACACTCACACATATGAAAATGTTCCCTGAGCGTCAGAGAATGCTCAGGTTATGGAGATATGACTCTTTAATTAAGCTGGGTTAGTAGAAATATAGGGGTGGGACACCATCACATACCCCTCCCCTTAAAATAATAGTCATATCTGATCAGTGCACACTGGAAAGGGCATCTGCCATTACATTCTCTTTTCCCTTAATTTGCTTTATCTCTAACCAATACTCTTGCAGAAGTAATGCCCATCTCGTTAACCTCTGGTTTGAGTTCTTCATCTTGTATAGGAAGGTCAATGGGGTATGGTCAGCGAATACTTGTACAGGTCGCGCACCTCCTTCCACGTATAAAACGAAATGCCTTAAAGAAATGACCAAAGCTAGGACCTCCTCGACGGTACAGTAGGCGGGCTGGTACTTTACAAATTTCTTTGAGTAGAAGGCCACTGGTCTGTGTACCTCGTTTCTTTCTTGGGCCAACATGGCTCCTATTCCCACATCACTGGCATCGACATACAGTATGAATCTCGCTGAGAAGTTTGGGGATATCAGAACAGGGGCCTCTGTCAACAGGCTCTTTGTCTTTCAAAAGATTCCTGGCAGGCCTCTCCCCACTTCCCTCTCTTACTCTTGGATAACTCTGTCAGAGGGTGGGCTATGGTATAGAAATTCTTACAGAACCCCCTGTAGTAGCCTATCATTCCCAGATACCGAAGCCCTTCTTTCCTTGTTCTGGGCACGGAGTACTCCTTGATTGCCGTCACCTTCTGATCAACCGAGGTCACTTCTCTTTGTCCTATAATGAACCCCAAGTACTCCAAACGAGCCTTTCCACACTTGTTTTTCGCGAGATTCACTGTCAAGTTCGCTTCCTCAAGCCTCCTGAATAATTCCTTGAGTCTGACCAAATGTGTTTCCCAACTGGTGGCGTACACCACGATGTCATCTATGTACACCGTGCATCCTTCGGCCCCCCCGAAGCACCTCGTTCATCATTTTCTGGAAACAACTGCGCTGTTCTTCAATCCGAACGGCAGCACTTTGTACTGGTATAGCCTGTCCGGCGTGACGAAAGCAGAAATCTTCCTCGCCTCCAGAGTCAATGATATCTGGTAATATCCCTTTAGGAGATCGACCTTCGACACGTACCTGGCGTTGCCTACCTGGTCGATATAATCATTCAGGTGGGGCATAGGATGGGAGTCCGACACAGTGATGGCATTTACCTTCCAATAATCCGTACAAAAACGGAACGTCCCATCGATCTTCCTTACCAACAAACAAGGCGAACTCTGTTAATGTTACTGGGCTCCGCTAGGTCGTTCACCAGAAGATATTCCACTTCTTTCCTCATTAGCTCCCTCTTTTCCCGGCTGACCCGATAAGCACTTTGCTTAATCGGCCTTTCACCTCTCACTTTCACTTCGTGCATCACACTCCTGTGGGATTGGGGCACGTCCGTGAAAAAGAGACTTATTCTCCCTCAAAATGGTCATCAATTCGGCCCTCTGCTTCCTTTCAGATGTTGTAACTTCTCACCGATGCTTCCGAGACTCTCGGTGTTGGAGAGATGAATGCCATCAACATGGGCCCATTTTCCTTCTTCCTCCGGTAATTCTTGGTTGAGTCTCATACACATGACTGCTCACCCCTGTCCTTCTGGTTGCATCGTTTCGTTCCGAACGGTGCCCTTTCCTTCTTCCGGGAAATACGGCTTCAGACGATCTATATGACACACCTGAGTCCTACAGGGTCGGTCTGGCTTGCTGATTTCATAGTTCACCTGGCCTATACGCTTCAAAACCCTGTATGATCCTTCAAAACGTGGTTCAGTCACCTTGCTCTTTCAGGGTAGCGGCACCATCCCCCGGGTCCCAACCTGGAACTCCCTTGGGACGGTCTTCCGATCATACCAATCGGACATCTTCCTTTGGGCCTTCCTCAGATGCTCGGCTGCCAATTTCTTCGCACTTCCAAGTCGCTCCCTGAATTTACACACATACTGGTCGACTAATTTCTCTACCACTGCGTCCCGCATCGCAAATAACGCAGGATACACGGCCTCATCCCATTCTGCTCCTTGTTCAGCGCAGAACACTTGAAATGGTCTTCAAGGTCTAGTGGAACCTTTCGATCGCTCCTTGCGAATGCGGTCTGTAGGGAGAAGACCGAATCTGGGTTATCCCCCAGCTTGCAATAGTTTGTCTAAACCATTTCGACTGGAACACGCTCTCACAATCAGTTTGAATCTCTTTGGGCATCCCCACCCAAGAGAAAAAACGCTGGGGCTGTCCCATAATTCTCTTTGATGTTAACTGCTGCACTGGGACCGCTTTCAGAAATCTCGTTGACGCGCACATAGTCATGAGCAAGTAGTTGTTCCCTCTCTTCGTTTGGGGCAAGGGTCCCACACCGTCTATCAGCAGACGCTCAAACGCCTGTCCGAAAGCAGGGACAAGAACCAGAAGGGCCCTTGGTATTGCCAGCACGTTCTTTCCCGCCCTCTGACAAGGAAGACACTTTTGCAATGACGATTCTCGTTGGCGTCCATTCCCGGCCAATAGAAGTGTTCCCTGATTCGGTTCAGTGTCTTGATTACTCCTAGATGACCTTCAGGGTCCACTGAGTGCGCTAAATCAAGCACTGCTCCTCAGCACCGAGTCGGTAACACTACCTGCCATTTCACGCCTAGTGCCTCCATATCAGCCTCCATCCTCACTGGCCTCCACTGCCTCATCAGCATCCCGTCTTCTAAGTAGAAATGCATAGCAGTCTCGGGTCCAGTGCGACTTCCCTCGGGCTTTCGTATCAACTCAGGAAATTCCTCACTCTGTAGCTCGCCCAGTTGAGCACGATCCAACTCGAGAGGACTGGTGAGAGTTATCTGTATTCCATCATCCGGGTTCCCACCACTCTCCATCTGTCCTCCGGGTTCCTCGAAGAGTCGATCAATTTCTAGGCTGTCAGGCACATCCTCTCTAGCCTGACCAGATCCACTCATTTCGCCTTCGACACACTGTCTCGGGATTACCGCGCACAGGGAATGCTCCCTCGGCGATTTTCCTCACGATTCCCCAGGTGTCCGACGCACTGCCTCTCTTTCTATAGTGTTCCAAACACTCCTCGCCCTTAACGAGGTTTGGGAGGACACATCCCCCACAGGAGTCATTTCCCAAAATGACCTGGGCCTGCATCTTAGGCATTGAGGCGCAGACCCCCACCACTAGGGTCTTGCAGCCGTAGTCAGAGTCTAAAGTCACCTCGTGAAGGGGCATTATCACTGGGCCACCCACAGTGGTCACCATGGCCACCCCCCACACTCGTGTTCTCATAACCCTCAGGGAATAGGGTTTCACTCACCAGGGTAAAGTCTGCCCCAGTATCCCTTAAGATCTTTACTGGAATGGGGTTGGCCTCCTTTACCTTCACAAATAAAAGGATGAATCTTGTCTTCTCTTTCTAGTGGAGATCCGTCCGAAATATCCTTGGCTCCTTCGTCGACCATTCTGACCAGTGCCACATTTCCGAGTTGCCTGGGGCGACCACACTGACGTGCGAGGTGTCCATGCCTGCCACAATTAAAACACCAGCCTCTCCTCGGAGGCGACCCCCCTCCGGTCACTCAGGCAACGCTCCCGGAAACCGCCGTCCCCCTGGGTCCTCGTCTCCCTGGCAGCGTTCCCTGCTCCAGCACCAGTTCCGGCGCTCCCCCCTTGGGGTCTCCTCACCGGTTCCCCTGAACTCTTGGACCAGTTTACCTCATTGGGTAAACTACTCTTAGGAGAGTTCCCGCCCGTCCTCACTCCTGAACTCTTGAAGTTCCCCCCAAACCTTGGGTAAGGCGAGTGCCTGGGCGGTCCCTCCTTTCTGAGATGTAGTGCCTCTTCCAGCATGTTGTCTCTGTCTGCAGCAGCCTTAAGGTCCTTAATACCTGCCTACTTTATTCTGACAATGAGTTCTGGATGGAGCATCGACATGAATTTTTCCATCACAATCAACTGTTTCACCTCCGCCATCGTCTCTACCTCTTCGGCCTTCAGCCATCGTAGGAATCTGCGCTCCATGTCCCGAGCAGTCTCAGCATATGACCTTCAGGTTGGTCTTGTGCACTTACGGAAACGTTTCCTGTAAACCTCCGGGGGTTAGACTATACGAGTAGAGCACCGCTTTCTTGATCGTGTCGTATATGGCGCACTCCTCAAGGTCTAACATGTTATAAGCCTCTCTGGCCTCACCAGTCAATCTACTCTGCACTACACAGCCCAATCCTCTTCTGGCCATTCCTTCAATGTTTCTATCCTCTCAAAATGGTCGAAGAAAGCCGCGGCCTCTAGAGGGTCAAGGTGAGTAGATCGCGCTCCCGGGCCTTGAGGTCATCCCGCCGTGCAGGCATTGAGGGCCGCCCGTGCTCAATCCGACGCAACTCGACCTCGTCCTTCGCCTTTACTTCCTCCCGTCGCAGTTGTCTTTCTCCTTCCTCTCGCTGCATTTGGGCTTTGCGCTCCTCACGCTTCAGCTGGGTTTCGCGCTTCTCTCGCTTCAGCTGGGCTTTGCGCTCCTCTCGCTTCAGCTGGGCATCACGCTCACGCTCCTCTCACTCCAGCTGAGCTTCACGCTCCTCTTGCTTCAGCTGGGCTTCAAGCTGCATCTTCATTATCTCCAGCTTTATCCTTCTCCTGCTGCTACCGCTGGATCCCCTGTTGCTTCCTTCGTCGCTCCGGTTCCCACCAACACTCGCAGGTGCTTGGGACGGTCCTTCCCTGGAGGCCTCCTCTCGGGCCTTGAGCTGAGCCATAATCTCAATCCGCCGCTCCCCCACCTTGGAAGACCTCAACCTTAACCCAAAGAGGTCCGCCACTAGCTACAGCTGGGCCTTGGTGCACTCTTCCAGCACCTGCTCATCCCTTGACTCAACAAATTTCTTCACTCTATCATCCTCCATCTCTAGGCTATTGAGTAATCGTATACAAGGAAATACACTAGCGAGCAATGTAAACCGAGACCAAAATCGACCTTAATACACTTGTCACTGCACTTGCAATCCTTGACAACACCGTTACTCAATAATCCTGGCGAGGTCACCACTGTTAAGTTTCTCACCCCTTCCTACCTTGTTTAGTTAGGGCCGCTCCCACGGGTCTTCGCCTCTCCGTACCAGGCACCACTGCTCGCCCCAGGTCTCCCCAGTCTACCAAGGGCTGGCCTTACGCCCTTAGTGAGTGGAGAGGTTCAAGCCCTTCTGTCTCACACCTGAACCTGCCCGTCTTGACACTGGGATACACACTCCATCTCTATCTAGTCTGTTCGAGGTCACCAGCTGGGTGTTTATACTCATGTCCCAGCAACACGTCAGTGGTCTCATTAGTTATCTTAAATCAAGGATGATATTTCATGTGCAGTGCAAGGTGACATAAATGGTTTCACTCAAAATAGCCATAGAGAATGGAGGCTCACTCAAACACAGTGGTAAGATTAAAAGTTTACTGAAGAAAATATATACACTTGCATAAAGAAATAATACAGGTGGAATTGTCCGATGGCGGCAACCTCCTCTTGTCGCGTCCCTGGCAACACGGTCAGCTGACTGGGTCCACTTGTCAGTCAGCGGGCATACACCTCGTGCCTCTGACAACACGATCAGCTGGACGATTCAAAGTTCGTTTCTGGCTTCTTGAAAACCAGCCACTACTTCCAGATACACTAACATCATCGCATCTACATATTTATGTTCTGCCTTGAACTCTTGCCTACATGAGCTCCTTGGCTCCTAGCTAAACATTCTGTCACACAGACAATATATGGTAACAAGAAATGTTCACGATATACAGAATATCCTAGCTAGCCTAGATCAAAGGGGTAAAAGGAGGGATAATTATCTACCTTACTTCATTCCATTACGAAGCCGACTCGTTCTCTGGCGAGGGACTTTGAGGTTCCTGGTCCTGACGTCTGGTCTTCCGTTGATCACTTCCCACACACACAAGTTCCTCAGTTGTCCTTGTAGTAGCGCGTCTTCGCCGTCCTCACACATGGCAGGAACGGTTCTCCTCCTCCTCCTTCTCCTCTTTTTCGGGGTACTGGAGTCAGGTACCTGCGCCGTCGTCCTCTTCCTCTTCTCCTTGCATTGTAGACATAACTTACAGTCCAGTACAAGCTTCTCCTTGCCTCACTTCCAGTAGATTCGGCCTGGCCGTCGCTACTCGCATGATATGTAGAAGGTGGTCCGCTGGGCATCCCAGACGTCTCGATCCCAACATTCGTCCCTGCTACAGACTCTTGATAATAGAGCTCTTGACTCTCTAGCCCGGCCAATCCTTGCTTCTTGGCACTCCATGGGATGTCTGCAGTATCAAAGTGATGCTTAAATCCACTGGTAGGGGCTCTCTAGCTTCTAGATCTGGAGCTCACTGGAGCGCGTCCCCTTCTATTAGTGAACACCTAGTGATCAAGTCCAATTTAGGCCCAAGTCCAGAACTATTAGTGATCAAGTTCAATTTAATAAAAAATTCTCCTGGTACAGCAGATTGTGTGTATTCGATTCCCTGCAATGACTGCGATTCTGTGTACCTTTAACAAATAGGAAAGTCCTTACAATTGCGGTTGTCCCAAGATGCTTATAGTATTAGAACTGCCCAAACGTCTAGTGCATTGTATCTACACATGAGTTTGTGTGATCACACTATTAAGTGGGATGGAGCGAAAAGCATTACTAATTGCGGTGGTTTCGCCGAACGGAATTTGATCAAGTCTGCCTTAATCAGTGTCCAAATCTTATCAATGTTATAGTACTGGTACGTACAAACTTGATTCATTTTTAAGTTACAATATTGCACAACAGTTTAAGAAAAAACTCTGAAAGGGTTGCTATGACTCATTTCAATATTATATTCATATATTGTGTGAGGCTTTAATCTTTCATCCTTATTCTCTGACCACTTAATCCTACTATTCTAAGCTAAATCTATACCTGCTTCTGGGTAATTCTTTACCTGGGGTGTGTGGTAATATTCAGCTGTTGACCTATACCCTCCCTTTGTTTCTCCTAGTCAGTCTGGTGTTGACAACGGCTGTAAAACGGTCGAATCGTTCATCTTCCTTTCAAATTTCTTGTGGATTTTCCCCATACAAATGATCAGTTTTTCGTGATTGTCAATTGCATATATATATATATATAATATATATATATATATATATATATATATATATATTTGTGTCGTACTAGTAGCCAGAACGCACTTCTCGCCTACTGTGCAAGGCCCGATTTGCCTAATTAGCCAAGTTTTCCTGAATTTATATATTTATCATAAGACTACATTAACCTGACTTCTTATGATCTTACCCAGGACCAACGAGACCTCTTAAATCTTGGTTTAAATTGTCAATTCATATCTAAACCAAAGATGCATCAAAAACGCCTGGAAATCGAAATGCTTCTGGACGACATCCATAAGCTAGACGACAACAAAAAAGTCATCACCACTGACACACTTCAGGCTGAACTACTAGCAGAAGCGGGGAAAAAAGCGAGGAACATTTTCATCTACAATCTTAACCCCACGACTCAAAGAAGCAGCAAAACACTAAAAAATCTGAAGACGCAACAATAAGAAAAGCCGACAGACAGCAGCATATGTATTGATTCCTACCCAAGAATACATGAACAAAATTGGCGACATCCATAGTGATGACTCCAAATTTCAACGAATCACGAGGAACCCTGTGGAAGACCTTAAGTGGAAAGTAAACAAAACAATTACAGCAATCATCGCAAAGAAAGGTAGTGGTGCATTTCAATGAACTTCAAGTATGGTGTAGTGGATACAGCGTGCAACTGCCACCTTGTTGGCCAGTGTTCGAGTCCCCTGGTGGGTGGAGTGTCTAAAAAGTTATAAACTTCAGCTAGTGGTTATAGGCTAGTCTGTGCATTAAGCATTTGGCACTGAGTTCTCCCACATAACAGGGCTCGATGAAAGAGCACCAGAGGTCTCACACTATCTCATTGCCTGGGAGAGGATTGGAGTTCTGGTTGGTTAAATCCCCAGAATTCCTACCTCTCTTATGGCTTTGAAGTATGGTGTAGTGGATACAGCATGCAACTGCCACCTTGTTGGCCAGTGTTCGAGTCCCCTGGTTGGTGGAGTGTCTAAAAAGTTATAAACTTCAGCTAGTGTTATAGGCTAGTCTGTGCATTAAGCATTTGGCACTGAGTCTCCCCCATAACAGGGCTCGATGAAAGAGCACCAGAGGTCTCACACTATCTCATTGCCTGGGAGAGGATTGGAGTTCTGGTTGGTTAAATACCCCAGAATTCCTACCTCTCTTATGGCTTTGAAGTATAGTGTATGGATACAGCGTGTGACTGCCATATATATATTATATATATATATATATATATATATATAATATAATATATATAGGTATATTATATATATATATATATATATTGGACGGTAACGTGTTGGAAATGGTGGTCGGCAGTCTTCCAAATAGCAGGTGTCAATGCTGGGCCACATACAGTTAATTTATATAAAAAAAGGAAAAAAAAATTGGACTGCTTGTCTGATACTCTGTGTAAGGCAAGATACACGAAAACACAAAATATAAAAAGTACTTTAATGAATCTAGAAAACAAAATAAATAAAGTCAATTCCTGGGCATTTAAAATAATGTAAAAGAAATATACATAAAAGATTAATAAATTGAAAAGGGGGGAACTGGTTACGTTAACAAAGTAAATGGTGCGGGAATATATGCGCTAGCTATAAACCTCTTTCTTTGATCACACGAGTGGGTCAAATTAGGTGTTCACAGCAGGAGCACGAGATATATTCTGGCTGAGAGAGCTGCAAGGACTCCAACAATGACTGGCGATGAAATGTGATTGGCGTGGAGCGCAGGTGGTGGTTGGTTTGCGGCCAATGAGAACGCAGACAGCTGCAAAGTCGCTAGTTTGCTGGGAGTAGTATTGACAAGTCGACTAGGTTGCAGCAGGTGCTGGAGAGGGGGGGAGGAGGAGTTGCAGTTGCGTGTGGCTGTCTTGATATATACGTTAAGCCACTATAAAACGTATCTTGCATATTGTTGAAACGTGATGAAGTAAGGAAATAGCAGGCTAAATCTCTATAAGAGATTATCGTCACAATATATATATATATATATATATATATATATATATATATATAGATATATATATATATATATATACATATGTATATATATATATATATATATATACATATATGTCGTACCTAGTAACCAGAACGCACTTCTCAGCTACCCTACTATGCAAGGCCCGATTTGCCTAATAAGCGAAGTTTTTCATGAATTAATTATTTTTCGACTACCTAACCTAACCTAACTTTTTTGGCTACCTAATATCCTAACCCTAACCTATAAAGATAGGTTAGGTTAGGTTAGGTAGGGTTGGTTAGGTTCGGTCATATAACTACGTTAATTTTAACACTAAAAAAAAAATTGACCTCATACATAATGAAAAAGATAGCTTTATCATTTCATAAGAAAAAATTAGAGAAAATATATTAATTCATGAAAACTGGCTTATTAGGCAAATCGGGCCTTGCATAGTAGGCTGAGAAGTGCATTCTGGCTACTAGGTACGACATATATATATATATATATATATATAATATATATATATATATATATATATATATATATATATATATATATAATACTATATATATATACATATATATATATATATATATATATATATATATATATATATATATATATATATATATGAATGAA
>WNGS01164437.1:13937146-13951295 GCA_020271785.1 Procambarus virginalis
CAGTGGCCCAAACAGAAACACAAGTCATAGTGACCAGTATCACTACTCCCCATGAAAGACCCAGAACCTCATCGAGTCTCAGCTATTAATCCTCACAATATTCTAACTTGAGTAAGTTTATTTAAAGTGACAGCACATGTGTTTGATTTTCTTGCTAAGATGGAATCAAACATAAGTTTCCAATCCTATCATCTACTGGATCAAACGTGCACAACAAGAGACATATGGAAGTGAATATGAAAATCTCCCAGATAAATTAACAAGTCTCTAGGTATCTGGTATGATACAAACACTCATAATATTTAAGGTGTGGAGGACGTTTGCTTCATGCAAAAATTGATTTGGACACAAAGAATCCAATCCTTCTACCACGTCGCCACGTTATTACCAAACTTCTAGTTTTACATCACATCAATATGGTACTTTGCATGGTGGAGTGTTAGACCACCTCACCGACCTCAGACAGAAATATTGGCTTCCTCAAGGTCGTCAAACTGTCAAATCAATCATTAAGTCCTGTATAATCTGTCAACGCTACGATGCTCGAGTGTGTCCTTACCCAGGACCACCACCACTCCCTAAAGAGAGGGTAGTTCATCTTCGTCCGTTTGAGACCACTGGTTTGATTACACAGGAGCCTTGCTTCACTGGCAATCCGGATAAGATACCAGTGAAAGCTTATATTTGCCTCTTCACATGTGCTACCACACGAGGCGTACATTTAGAAGTGACTTCTGACATGAGTGCTGAAGCCTTCATCCAAGCCTTTCGTAGATTTGCAGCTCGCAGATCCTGTCCCAAGCTCATGATATCTGATAATGGCTCAAATTTTGTGGCGGGAGAAGCCTGCTTACGAGAGATTTGGAATCATCCAGAAGTGCAGTCTGTCATGCAGAGACGACAATGCCACTGGAAATTTATTGCTCCCAGAGCCCCTGGCAAGGTGGGTTCTACGAACGAATGATAGGGACTGTCAAGAAGTGTTTAAGGAAGACCTTGCATCGACAGAAAATTAGTTACTCAGAACTCCAAACTCGTCGTGGAAATTGAGGCGCGAGTCAACAATCGCCCATTAACTTATCTATCAGATGATTTCTCACAGAGAGAGCCTCTGAGTCCCTCGCATTTAATACATGGAGGCCTGCTGAGCCCTCTGATACCTTTGGCAGAAGAGGACCCCGTCGATCCTTCCTATGTAACCAGGAGTGACTTAGTACAAAGTTACCAACATCTCTCTAGAGTAATTGAAAGGTGGAATGAGGTGTGGACTCGAGAGTACCTCACCGCTCTACGAGAGTACCACTATGGAGCTTCGAGCCCCTATAATAAAGTACAGCTTAAACCAGGAGACCTAGTATTAGTTGACAGTGATGGACCAAGGTCAGAATGGCCTATAGGCAAAATTGTTGCAATCCACCCAGATCACCAAGGTATCCTGAGAGTAGTACGAGTTTTGTGCAAAGGCACTACTACTCTAAAGACATTAGAGAAGTTGGTACCTCTCGAATTAGCAGAACGAGAGTGTTTATCAGAACCAGCTTCACCAGTTTCCGAGGACAACAATTCTGATCCACCGAGCACACGCCCACTAGAGCAGCTGCTCAACAATGTAAAAGAAACTACAAGCCTATTATAGCTCTGACTGAGAGCAAATAATTTTTCATCCAATTTGAGTGATCATGATGATACTGTGTTGTGATGTCTAGTAACCAATCAGCTACAAGTCACAATGACCCAGACATTCACCTCACAGTAGAGTCTCAGTTACTTGAATTGTATGATTCAATCATTAAGTTGTGTAAACTATTAATTATGACATTAATTTTTCATGTCTTAAATTCTTGTATGTCCTTGACATTTACGGGACATCCGTTGTGTGTGTACTAACATACTAACATACTAACCTACTAACTTCGGGATAGGTACGTCAGTACTCAACATGGCACTGCGACCCGAGTTTTCTCCCCCCGGAGTTATGTTGGAAATTTCCAACACTTATCATCCATTATTATCTTATGATAAATTAATATTAACTTACATTTGCAGTAGCTCTTAACACCACTAACCATATTGTTATTATAAATTAATCTGAGCATATTGCTGATAATATTACTCCTGATAATGTAAATCAAGAGTTATTAATTGAAATTATTCAGTAACAGTTTTTATTCTGTTACGATCGAATGCTCTGGAGAAGTATAAATATTATCTCCATTTCTCGCTAGAGATCATTTATCGAGAATATTATAATTATTAATTCCCTATAATTTCAACCCAGTTCATATTATCGCATTTCCTCCATAATTACGCGGGAAAGAATAGTTTGTGTTTAATAATTTCCGTGGTGAATGCGAGAGCGGGGAGAGGGAGACGCGATTACGCCATTACAAAAACAACAAGGCACGCGCACGAGATAGCGTGGGGGAGCACGTGGCATTAATTGAGAATTCTTGTCGATAAGAATTACGTCGACACTCAATTAATAAGTGGAATTTACTTGCCAGTGTTCTCTAGTGCCTCAATAGTGAACCCAGCGTCTACAATTACCATCCGGACCGTAATTGAGTGTGCACGGCAGTGAACACTGAATCCAGCAGACGCTCCTCTCGGCAAACCTTAGTACTCGGTTACGCTCACAGGTTTCTTTCTTTTAGATGCATCTAGTAATTTAGAGCCTTAGTGAGTAGTTTGTCGTTAGGAAGAATATATAATCACAACCAAACGTTAGTAATATTTATCACTCAGTTCAGCTTCATGAATATATGAGCACAATTTTGTAGCCTAGTCAATTGCTACTTTATATTTCTTGTATTACAGCGTGTATTTGAGACGCCAGCAAGATTGTCGTTAGGAAGAATATATAATCACAACCAAACGTTAGTAATATTTATCACTCAGTTCAGCTTCATGAATATATGAGCACAATTTTGTAGCCTAGTCAATTGCTACTTTATATTTCTTGTATTACAGCGTGTATTTGAGACGCCAGCAAGATTGTCATCCATCGTGTTATTTACCTCGAGTCATTTATCTATGGGGATTCTGTGATCACGAGGACGAGTGATGAACTGGCGTTAGAAATCGTCTTACAGCTAAGACCCATTTTTCTTATAAATTTATTCAATTTAATTATTGTTTCTATAATATGATCTGAAATTAATACAATTTGATTACTATATATTTACATATGTTGTAGTTAGATTTATTATAATAACCATGCCATAATGAACTAGTGACGAACCACACTGTTCCTAGATATATATGAATTTCTAGAAATAACCCCCCAATGTTGATATTTGAGGCTTTGGCTTTAATTAATAATTACAGTCTTCATTATTTTCAAGTGAATATCCTTTGAATGATTTTCCATAGACACTGGTTCTCTGGTGTCATTCTAATGATCAATTTTATTTGTTTTCCCTCTTTTCTCAAAAGCGGGTGGTCCTTCGATTAATTTTAATATAACAATTAAATAATTTATTTTCTGAGTTCAAGCCCCAGATACCCAACACACACAGGGTGACAGGTGCTATACTCAAGCAAAGACCGCACGTGGTGACATGGGAGTAACACGTGGGGTGACCAGGTGGCAAGGGCATCTGACGAGTCAGGCACACGGGTCGCGATAACAGCTGGCTGGCAGGTGACGTCCACACAAGGTGGTAAGTGCACGCGCTAACACTGGGTGATGAGATACATCTTTTGTCGGCAACGTTGCAAGAGGAAGCACTCGGCTCGCTCACAGTGTGATTTAGGCGGCCCGATGCTTGAGCGCTATGCACGCCAACTCCATCAATGTTCCTGTCATCTTTCTGATTGAGTGGATGGATCAATCTTGAGCTCGCTAGCCAGCCACGTCTCGCTATTTTACAGTATCTGTGAAATTGTCAGCCTCGACGAACATTTCGGTGGAAGCAAGACGATTTCCAGCCAGCAAAAGTATTGAGCAGACCTAGGCGCTTCCCAGCCAACACATCTAGTCCTATGCAGGCGATGAGTCACAATAACGTGGCTAAAGTATGTTGACCAGACCACACACAAGAAGATGAAGGAACTACGACGTTTCGGTCCGTCCTGGACCATTCTCAAGTCGATTGTGATGAGGAAGATCGATTGATAAAGATTAAGCCACCCAAAAGGTGGCACGGGCATGAATAGCCCGTAAGTGGTGGCCCTTTTGAGCCATTGCCAATATCAAGAGATGATACTGGAGATCTGTGGAGGCGCGACTGCACCCTGCCTGACGGGAGATGTCTCCCGGACCAAATGATGGAGGAAGATCGATTGATTGATGAAGATTAAGCCACCCAGGAGGTGGCACGGGCATGTATAGCCCGTAAGTGGTGGCCCTTTTGAGCCATTACCAGTATCAAGAGCTGATACTGGAGATCTGTGGAGGGTGATGAGGAAGTAGAGACAGGCAATAAATAGGCAAGAGAGAGCTGAGGAGGAAAGTAAGGTGTAGTAGAGGGGATAGTAATAATAATAAGAGCTGCAGAAGGCCTATTGGCCCATACGAGGCAGCTCCTATTATAACCACCGAATGAGAAGGAGATAGGAATAAGAAGAGGATAGCAAGGGAGCGTAGGAGAAGAGAGAAAGAAAGAAAATAGAAGGGGTAGGTTTATGTTAGGTCACGTTTGTTAGAAAGATTAGAGCATCTGAGTATATACTGTGAAAGGGAAGAGTCCACAGCAACAAAGCCAGGACTCAAGTTCATGTTGGGTACATTGTGCATTAGAGCCGATTCCACAAGACGGCGTCTGTGTAGAGTAGAGGCAGGAAAGATTATTTTGGAGAATGCCCAATCAATGGGATGATTAGAATCCCTCACATGGCAGAAGAGAGCATTGTTAGTGTCTGCAGACTTAACACTTCTCTTGTGTTCTTTAAGTCTGTCATTCAGTGTACGGCCAGTTTCGCCAAAGTATTGGAGAGGACAAGACGAACAAGAAATAGAGTAGACACCAGCAGCATTAGAAGCAGGAGGAGCAGTGTGAACTAGATTGCTACGAAGTGTGTTAGTTTGGCGAAAGGCGCGTTTAATGTCAAGAGGACGAAAGGTATTGGTAAAAGTTTTGAGTTCAGATATGAAGGGAAGGCATAGTACAGTGCTACTGTTGGGAGCAGGTTTAGGATGAAAGAAATTTCGTTTAGCTTGAGGGTAGGCACAGTTGATGAAATGCAAAGGGTAACCAAGGCGAGAGAAGGATTTGTATATAAAGGCAATTTCAGAATCAAGAAACTGAGGGTCGCTGATGCGTAGAGCGCGGAGGAAGAGAGAGACGAGGACACTTTTCTTAACAGAAGGAGGATGGTAGGAAAAGAAGTGAATGTACATGCCACTATGCATGGGTTTGCGGTAGACAGAGAAAGAGAACCCAGACACAGAGCTGTGAACATGAACGTCAAGAAAAGGAAGGAGGGAATTAGATTCCCACTCAACTTTGAAATGGATAGAAGGAGCCAGATTGTTAAGAGAGGCGAGGAAAGGCTGGAAAAGATTAAGGTCATGAGGCCATAAAGCAAAATGTCATCAACACAGCGAAGCCAAAGGTCCTATACCTGCCAACATGAACTTGAGTCCTGGCTTTGTTGCTGTGGACTCTTCCCTTTCACAGTATATACTCAGATGCTCTAATCTTTCTAACAAACGTGACCTAACATAAGCCTACCCCTTCTATTTTCTTTCTTTCTCTTTCCTTTTCTTTCTCTCTTCTCCTACGCTCCCTTGTTATCCTCTTCTTATTCCTATCTCCTTCTCATTCGGTGGTTATAATAGGAGCTGCCTCGTATGGGCCAATAGGCCTTCTGCAGCTCTTATTATTATTACTATCCCCTCTACTACACCTTACTGTGCTCCTCAGCTCTCTCTTGCCTATTTATTGCCTGTCTACTTCCTCATCACACACGGGAGACATCTCCTGTCCACGAGGCTAACCATAGCCCGTGCTTCTTGCCCAGCTCCTGTGCCAGGTAAGTTACGGGCTCACCATAGCCCGTGCTACTTGGAACTTGTTCCGAGTAGCTGAATCTATAACAACAACAACATCCTCATCACAATCGACTTGAGAATGGTCCAGGACGGACCGAAACGTCGTCGTCCCTTCACCTTCTAGTGTGTGGTCTGGTCAACATCTAGTCCTAAGCAGTGACATCTTCCTCGCAGCATCTTCTGCGTATTGTTTAATGTGCTTGTGTCCAGGTCGGACTGCATTTAGGTTAACAATGAGTAATTACTCGAAGTGGGGTTCACTTCGAGCCAGAACAGGCCCAAGTGAGAAGTCGGCAGTTCACTTTTTGCAGCTGGGTCATGGCATAGGTGCTTTCTTTTTTTTCCTCTCCTAAATTTCTTCCGTTTCTGACACTGCCAAGCCGGTTGTGGAACCTCGTGATGGTGCGAGTCCACGTAACTGGAGAGTTGCAACCTTCCTGGACCCCAGTGTTTGTTCGTGGTGAGACCCTCAGGCCAGGTCCTACACCTGGCCTACACACTGACCCCCAATGAGTTTTATGGATTCCCAGTGATTGGCACAAACACGGGACTGTCCGGAGATAGTCAGTCACAATGGCTCATTGTCTATGGATGGACTACACTGGCACTACACACATTGACACTACTGACTGCATCACTACTTTCTTTCACGCCACTCGCAAACCTGCCACTAATCATGTCAATCATGCCAACACCAACCGCATCAAGTTCCTAATTGCCTCTGAAAACGATCTTTTTGCCTGTTTTAGGGAACCTGCTTCTGTAAACTCGCCCAAGCTTCTCTGACTCCTGTACTCACTATTGCACAAAAAACGAAATGCTCTGTTCTTGTACGTAATGTTGACAGCTCTGTTCTTTCTGCACCTAACAACAACAATCTATTTCAGGCAAGAATGACATAACTGTTAAAGAGATCTACCCAGTGCCTAATACCAAAAAACTCAAGATTCATTGTTCCTCCCCCTACAGAAGCCCAAAAACTCTTGAATCAGGGTATGAAAATCCTCAACACCAGTACTCCTCCCTACCTCATTAGTCCAGTTGAATATCTTCCATTGCTGCAATGCCTCAAATGCTACCAGTACAATCATGAAACACGCAAATCCAGACGTCCACAAATTTGCTCTAAATGCTCATGTCAAGGTCATGTCTATACTCAGTGCCCAGCCCCCACATTAAAATGCTCAAATCGCCAAGGTGCTCATTCAGCTATAGATAAATCTTGTCCTCTGAGGAAGCAAACTTTGAAAGCTCTTCGTACTAACCAACATGCGTCCATGCACAACCTCATTCTTCCTCACTTCCCAAAACCCATTCCATCACCAAACAACATCAGCCAACTCCATGTCTTAAGCCAGTGCTTTACATTCCTCCTCTCACCAGCACCAACATCACCATGAACAAATCCACAAGGGCCGTGACGAGGATTCGAACCTGCGTCCGGGAGCATCCCAGACACTGCCTTAATCGACTGAGCTACGACATGAAACAAACCAGGTAAAACCCTGGTTTGTGTCTCGGAGAGGCTGCGGGATCCAGTAAATTAAGTAGAACTTCGGTTTCAACTCTTTTCATGTCGTAGCTCAGTCGATTAAGGCAGTGTCTGGGATGCTCCTAGACGCAGGTTCGAATCCTCGTCACGGCCCTTGTGGATTTGTTCATTTGATGCCTCACGTTATTGTGATTTCTGTGTGCAATAACATCACCATACTGCTGCTCATCATACTCATCCCTCTCCACCTCTCTTCCCTCACCCACCACCTCCACCCTACTCTCCTCTCCTCTCCAAAACTTTATATATGAGCGATTCACAGCCTGCTTCCAAGCAGCATATTTGCAAGCTAAAGACGATGGTTGAGACTTTGCTGACTACCTTCCCATCTTTCTAACTCATAATGGTCTTCCCCATGTTTCTATACCTCTTCCACAACTCTTGCGCTCTGTTCCTTCCCCCCCCCCCCCCGTGCAAACTCCGGCACAGCATCTACACACCATTTCTCCACGGTCTCCTACACCTCCAACATCAGTGCTTCTCTGACTGACACTGAAACGGATCCCCAACCACTGCTGTCCAACACATACTACCCCAACCTCTACCCGACGAGACCTTCCTCACCCTGACGCTGCCTCTCCCTCTTCCCCCACTGACAATACCTCTCATCCCACTGCCTCTTTTTCTCCACCCACTGGCCTCTCCTCCCTCCTTACTAGTTTAGTTCATTTATTATGCACCCCATAACCATCTTGTGGGCGGTAGTGGAAAGGGTTACAGAGGCACATAACGGGCTCAGGGACTGAACCGCACAATTCATTTAGTTAAGCAAGTTACGATCTCCCTTCTTACTGAACCCACTACTGACATTCCTTCCACTTTAAATCAGCAGAAACCACTAGAAAACAGGAATAAATGTTACAAAAGTTTGAGAACCATCTTAACACCCTACAACAGCAATACACTATTACCCAAGACGAATCAGACCAACATAAACTCCTTGATTCTGTTGTTATCTCTCTACGTGATTTTTCCCAAGAAACTGACGGAGAAGACTGTGCTGCCATCGTGATCCAGGAATTGCGGGATAAGATAAGGTATTCAATAAAAAAGTGACATCAAATCAGCTTATAGAGTGGGTATCAATCAAATCATCTGGTACAATTAACAGGAAAATTCGTGTTATATTAGATAGCTGCTCCCACAAGTCAGACCTTATCAGAACTGCAGTCTCTAGTAAATCCACTTTTTATGTGAATGAATGTCTGACCAGGTTTAGACAAAATCTCTTATTTAAACGGCGTGGATTCTGCAAAAATTCCCCTGCAAATAAACATTGTTTTGTGCGAGATAGTAAAATTATAGCTAGGAAGACTGACACTGGAAAAAACTATGTAATAACCACTGAAGCTCACCTAAATTCTTTCCTGGATAACTGTGGGATAACAGTTGAATAACCAGAATACAAATTATAGTCTCATCTAACTACCAATGTGTACTATAGCTCTGCCTTTCCTTTCAAAAGGTTTTAATATAATTTTTAAAAAATGTCATCTCTGTTATTGTCTCTTTTTTTCATGCTTTTTCTCTATTTTTTATATGCTCCATACTCCATTGTTCCACTGTACGCTGACTTTGCCTGTGTCCTCTAGTATTTATCATTCTATTTATCTATAAACTACTATAATACTATAAACTAGTATTTATCATTCAAACTTTATCATTCAGTGTACCTGAGTGTATTTTTAATTAATCTACCTCATTTTGTTTTAGTGTAACTTTAGTATTAACTATAGTGTAATTATAATACTATAGAAAGTAAGCTATTTGTTTTATAGAATTATTAATTGTTATTTGATTTGTATTGGTCATCTATTGGAATTAATTATTCTAGTTCATTTTTACTTTTCTTAAGTTCATTCAATTTTTTTTTCTAGGATCTTAACTAAGATTTTTTTTTTGGAAATTACCATTAAATTTATATTACTTTAGAATTTTTATTCAACTTTTTCTTTGTTACCTAAGTTGCCTAACCCCTCCACCCTTGCTCCATTGTGCTCTTGGCTTTGCCTGTGCCTCCTAGTGCAAATTATTACTTTCAGTGTACCTGAAAGTACCTTTAAGCAACCTACCTCATTTTGTGTATAGTTTTATATATTCTTTTTTTCATATCTAGATCTTTTTTACAATTGTCTATTTTGCCTTTTTTCTGTCAAACAGTCCTCTTTTGCAAACTAGTATAGACCCAGACCTAAACCTCTTATCTAGTATCTATGACAATCATCACTTTAATGATCAAAATTGCAGGTATTACACAGTACATGATGTAAACAATGTTTCAACGTGTAATCACAATGTTTTTGTAATTAACTTGAATGTAAGATCTCTAAGCAAACACTTTGATGATATCAATGCCCTGATTCAAACAGATGACAAATTGTCTTTTGTTGTGTTTACTGAAACGTGGTTAAAAGAGGACACTACTCAACTCCACAACATACCTAACTACTCAGCAATTCACAACTGTCGTCCTGTACAAAGAGGTGGTGGTACTTCTCTTTACTACCACCAAGAACTGACTTGCTTAAAAGTAATTAAAACTAAAGACCCTTGAGGAGAGTATATATTTGCTTGTTTCAGAGTCAAGGGTAGCGAGGCTGTCCTGACTGTGGGAGCAGTCTACAGAATTCCTAACACTGATGTAACTGAATTTAATTCTAACCTTAGAAATCTAATACTAGAGAACAGACTGAACAAAAACCACTTAATTATTTCTGGGGATTTTAACATTGATCTCTGCGAGCCTGTTACCCCTCCTGCTGCTAGTTTCCTCAACTGTATGAATTCCTGCTTCCTCATACCCTTAATCACTAGACCTACTAGAATCACTGATAGTACTGCCACAGCTCTTGATCACATCTGGACCAACATAACCTCTCCGCTTACTTCAGGGACAATCATTAATAGCACTACAGACCATTACCCCACATTTCTCCTAACCAACATTAACAAACCACCTCTAGATACAACTAAGATAAGCTTTAGGCTGCACAAGGAAAGTTCTATAGGCAATTTTATAGCTGCTGCTGCTAATAACAACTGGGAGTCCGAATTAAGTAACATAGGGGACATCAACCTAGCAGTGCAATCATTTAAAAAAATAAAAAAAATTAAATGTTTATTTAGGTAAGGTACATACATACAAGGGATTTTACAAAGAATGTTTAATTTAAAGATAGGGCTAGTACATACAATGCCTAAAGCCATTATTACGCAAAGCGTTTCGGGCAGGAAAAACTTAAATGACTAAAGCTTAATACTAATTGAGTATAAAGAATAAAATGTGTAGAGAACAAATAAAAATAGGGATAAAAAAGGGGGAACATGGCTGAAAAAGCAGCACAAATACAATTAGGTCGACAAACAGCGTTGTAAAAAAAAAGACATGGGTTGACAATAGAGGGGTAGGGTAGGTTACAGGGAATTTATTAGGTAGTGCTTCGTTTTTATCTTAAACTGGTTGAGAGAGGTATATTCTTTAACATGGTTGGGAAGGTCATTCCACATTCTGAGACCCTTGATTTGTAGAGCATTTCTAGTTTGATTAAGTCGTACTCTAGGAATATCAAAACTATTTATTTCTGGTGTGGTGCTCATGGGTTCTGTTACAACCTTCAATGGAGCTTTTGAGGTCAGGATTGGCATTACAGTTCAGCGTTTTATATATGTATAATACACATGAGAGAATGTGCAGTGACTTAATATCTAACATATTCAGAGATTTGAGTAGGGGTACCGAGTGATGTCTGGGGCCAGAGTTGGATATTGTCCTAATAGCAGCTTTGTGTTGAGTAAGTAGATGACGTAAATGATTTTGGGTAGTAGAACCCCAAGCACAAATACCATAGTTGAGATATGGATAGATGAGGGAGTAATAGATAGTCACCAGGCAGGGCGGGGTACATAATATCTGATCTTAGAAAGAATGCCTACAGTTTTTGAAACTTTTTTGATATATTCAGAATGTGTCCCTGGAAATTCAGCTTGTGGTCAATGAGAACACCAAGGAATTTGCCATCTAATTTGTTACAAATTTGGGTATTGTTTATTTTGAGATTTATTTGATTAGAGGATTTATTGCCAAACAGAATATAGAAAGTTTTGTCAATGTTAAGGGTGAGTTTGTTGGCAGTTAGCCAAAGATGGACTTTATTTAGCACAGTATTTATTGTGGCATTTAGAGCAAGGGGGTCAGGACTGGAGTAAATGAAGGTTGTGTCGTCAGCAAATAGAATTGGTTTGAGGTGTTGGGAGGCATTTGGAAGGTCATTAATGTAGATGAGAAAGAGGAGAGGGCCAAGTATGCTGCCCTGAGGAACACCAATGTTGATGGGTAGGGTGGGAGAAATTGAATTATTCACAGAAACATACTGGAGCCTGTCAGTAAGGTAAGATTTGAGGTATTGCAGGGAGTGTCCTCTGACTCCATAATGATGTAATTTAAGAAGAAGGTTTTGGTGGTTGACAGTGTCAAAAGCCTTACGCAGGTCCACAAATAGCCTAACAGGGAACTCATTTTTATCAAGAGCTGCATGAATCAAGTTAATCATACTAATAAGTGCATCGTTAGTGCTTTTTTTGGATCTGAAGCCAAATTGGCAAGAGCTAAGTATATTGTGTTTGGCTAGATAAGAGGAAAGTTGCTTGTAGATTAGTTTTTCAAAATTTTTTGACAAGTTAGGCAGGATTAATATGGGTCTGTAGTTGTTAACATCTGTGAGATCACCACATTTGTGGACAGGGGTTACTCTTGCTTTTTTTAGAATATCTGGAAAGGTTTGGAGTTCAAGTGACTTGTTGAAGAGCAATACTATAGCAGGGGCTAAAGATCTGGAGGCTTTTTTGTAAATTAAAGTTGGTATCTCCTCAAGGGCACTAGACTTGGTTTTAAGGGAAAGGATAATCTCATTGACGTCAGTGGAATTAGTAGGCTTTAGGTACAGAGACTGTGGATAGTTACCTGTAAGATAGTCCTTGACATCAGTACTGGAAGATGGAATATCATTTGCAAGGGATGACCCAATGGAAGAGAAGAACCTATTGAACTCAATAGCAGAATCAGAGGCTGAAAGCTGACCATCGTTATTGGACAGGAGTGTTGGTTTGTTATTTAAAATCTTCTTTGATCCCAATATTTGTGAAATTGTGCTCCAAGTTTTTTAATGTTGCTCTTTATTTGGGTAAATTTATCTTCGTAGTATTTAGTTTTGGCTCGTCTAATTATCTTAGATAGCAATAAGGAGTAATTCTTTGAAAATTCTTTGGAGACGGTTCCTAACCTATATTTCTTCTCAAGGTCATGTTTTTTATTAATGGATTTAAGTATTCCCTTTGTAAGCCAGGGATTGTTAAGCCTTTTGGTTGTGACTTGTTTTGTAAGCATAGGACAGTGGGTGTTATAAAGGCTAAGAGTTTTTTGAAGAAAAGATTGCACTGCTAGGTTGATGTCCCCTATGTTACCTAACTCGGACTCCCAGTTGACATTATCAGCAGCAGTTATAAAATTGTCTATAGCAGTTTCATTGTGCAGCCTAAAACTTAACTCCCTTGACTCTAGAGGTGGTTTGTTAATGTTAGTTAAGAGAAATGTGGGGTAATGGTCTGTAGTGCTATCAGTGATTATACCTGAAGTAAGCGGAGAGGTTATGTTGGTCCAGATGTGATCTAGAGTCGTGGCAGTACTATCAGTGATTCTAGTAGGTCTAGTGATTAAGGGTATGAGGAAGCAGGAATTCATACAGTTGAGGAAGCTAACAGCAGTAGGGTGTTCAGGCTCGCAGAGGTCAATATTAAAGTCCCCTGCGATAATTAGGTGGTTTTTGTTCAGTTTGTTATCGAGTATTAGATTTCTAAGGTTTGAGTTGAATTCGGACACATCAGTGTTAGGAATTCTATAGACTGCACCCACAGGAAACTCAGCACCCTTGACTCTGAAACTGGCGAAGATATACTCCCCACAGCAGTCTCTAGTTCTAATTACTTTAAGCATGTTAGTTCTTGGTGGTAGTAAGAGCAGTACCACCACCTCTCTGAATTTGACGACAGTTTGAATTGCCGAGTAGTTAGGCATGTTAAAGAGTTGAGTAGTATCCTCTTTCAACCACGTTTCAGTAAGTATAATAAAAGAGAATTTGTTGTCAATAGTTTCAATCAAGGCACTAACATCATCGAAGTGTTTACCTAGGGATCTACATTCAAGTTGATTACAGAGATATTGTGATTATGTGTTAATACATTGTTTACATCATGTGCTGTAAAATATCTGCAATTTAGATCATTAAAGTGATTATTGTCATAGATAGTGGATAAGAGGTTTAGTTCTGGGTCTATACTTGTCTGCATAAAAAGGCTGTTGCAGGAAAATAAGGCAAGAAAGGCAAATTACAAAAGAAATTATGATATAAAAGGGGGAAAAAATATAAACAAGACTATACAAAACAAACACAAAATGAACAAAATAGAAAAAAGATGAGGTAGCTTACAAGGGGCTTACAAGTACTCTCAGGTACTGATCAAAATTGCACACGCAAAGCAAAAGAGCACAATGGAGCAAAGGTGGTTGGGCTAGGCAACCAGGTCACAAAGAAAAAGTAGAATAAAAA
>WNGS01164437.1:13952295-13963890 GCA_020271785.1 Procambarus virginalis
CAGGTCATTTAAGGCCGACTGCTCTTTGATTACTGACATTGGTCTTCATGTACTTGGGTTAATAGCTTGAGCCAAGGGTTATCAGCAAGGCGTTTGAAGTCAGAACAAGGGACAGCTGCTCGTTAAGTTGGTCCATATGGCTACACAATAGTTGCATGGCCCGAGTCCGAGAACTCGCTGCTTGTTTGTTATTGTTGACGAAGGGAGAGTCGGTACCCCCCACGGCGGCCCCGAGGGGGAGATAGCTGAACTAATCATGTTGCTAGCTTGGCTAGTAGGGTTATTCTTGTTTGGTGTGCTTCCTTTCTTAAGGGTCTTACCGGTTCTACTTTGCATGGTAGCAGGATAAATGTAGGCAGGAAACAGTAGGGAAGACTCGTTGATGAGGCAGCAGTGAACGTCGGATACTTCTTCTTCTTGAGAATAGGTGCAGTTTGCATGAAGGGGTAACCCTCCCGATGACTGCACCAGGACAGACGTAAGGAGATGCGTTGACGGTTAGGATGAGAAGAAAGTCAAAAGCGGTAGACGTGATGGGCCGTAGAGAGAGGAGAGGCGGCGAAAACAGAGTCGAATGTCAGAGGGAGACACCCCGCACCGGGGGGCGGGGCGTCGTGGTCACGGTGGCAGCTGACCCACGCACGGCGTAGCAGTGTGCGCAAGACGGGAACTAATACTTCTCCGGAAACTTGTATATCGGAAAGCGCAAGCAGTACGCTTCCCAAAACACCCACTCGTCATCGGGCAGCCGGCCACCAGGCAGCGCCCTCGGCTGAGACATCCTATCCGGCACCCGATACACAAACTCCTTCACCCGCGACACCCAGACAGTGGACGAGCACCACGGGATCGGAAGCACCCGGGCATCTCGATAAGGGCCCAACTCCGGACCCTCACAGGGCACGACCCCAGCAGACGGGACGAGACAATCCCCAGACCGGAGCAAGGAAGGAGGGGATACAGCAGGGGATGCAGGCGCGTCACCGACCCCACCACGGGCACAGGACCCGAGGCCCCCGGCGCACATCTTTCCGCAACATCACGACGAGGTCCCGATCATCAGGGACAACCCCCCACTGCGGAGATCCAACAGCAGGAGACGCAGGAGGAGAGGCACAGGTAGCAACTTCGGAGGCCCTCACAGCACCAACATCCTCGGTGGGGGGCGCCAGATCACCATACTCCCCCACCTCCTCCCAAGGCACACCACGAAGGGGAGACACACTCCGAGACCGCCGCGAACGCTTCGAGACAGGCCGCACCACACCACTCCCAGCAGGCCGCTCCGCAGGCACAGCCACCATCTTCACATCCACACAGGCCACACCAGCACCGTCCGAAGAGTCCACAGAGGCCACATCACCCACACTGTCCACATCATCCTGGGACACAGCCTCAGAACACCGACGCGCACGCTTCTGCACAAGAGCAGAACTACAGTCGTCAACACACACAGACACGGCAGGCACCTCACCTTGCTGAAGCACCCCCTCCAACACAGCAGAACCCGCGTCCCCGGGAGCCGGTATCACATCCACAGGTGGGGGCGGGACATGGACCTCCACCGGGACATCCTGCACAACACGCAGCTCAGGCGACGGCCCGACACCCACACACACCGGCTCAACAGCCCCAGGGGCCACAGCAGGCACCAGATGTGTCGCACAGGCCGTAGAACTCGCCTCAACAGGCGGAGCAGCAGACAGGCAAGCAGGCGCCTCAGGCACAGCACCCACTCCATCCTCAGAACCGTCCAGGGGCGGAAAATCCTCCGCACGAAAAACATGCACCCGACCAGTTGCTCCCACGTCGCACGCTGCAGCCAGATGACCCTCGTGACCACACCGATAACAGGTGTGCGGTTGACCCCGATACTGGCAGCTTAGCGTGTACCCCAACACGGACATCGACGATGGTACACTACACTTCAGCGACATTGTCAGGGTGCGGGAGCCGTCAAGCATACCAACACAGTGCCCGGCAACGACCTTGTTCCAACGAACACTTAACACTGTCCCAAGGGAAGGGAAGGGAAGGGAATTCGAAGGGGAAAGCACCAAGTCATAGGACTATATAGCACTGGGAAGGGGTCAGGATAAGGATTGGGATGGGACGGGGGGAAGGAATGGTTCCCACCACTTGGACGGTCGGGGATTGAACGCCGCCTGCATGAAGGGAGACCGTCGCTCTACCGTCAAGCCCAAGTGGTTGGAAACACTGTCCCAAACCATTCGAAACAGGAGGTCAAAAAGTCGTCCTGAAATTCGAAGGGGCAACATGCACCGCCACAGACGTCAAGGTGACACTAAGATTCACTACCTTAACGGAGCCAGCAGTATCAGGGAGAGGGTAAACACCCCTCACACCGCTCGAGAAACGCCTGAAAGGCGCCTTTAGGCGGAACTTGACCACAGCACGGTTGCCCTGAAGCAGCTGGATGCCCACCAGGTCCGACAGCTGCACATGAAGCACGTCCACCAGAGCGACACCAACCAATGGATGGCCACCGGCACCGTAAATGCCAGACTAGCCGACAACTTCCTCTTCACTGGGGGGCGAGAAGACCCCATGGCTAAGTCACACGTCACCCTGTCAGTGGCAAACCACCACCAGCAGGGCAAACCAGCAATCACCCAACGTAAACACTAGCCAGTGCGGAGAGTCCTCAGGAGCGTCCGACCGGCCGGTGGTCACCACGCAACTCACGTCGGATACAGCTTAGCTTCCTCCAGGGAGCAACACTAGTGAGGTCGAAATGAGAGCATACGGATTTTTTTTTTTTTTTTAATCAATCTGGGTCACTGTGTACTTAGCTGCCTTCGGGTGATGCTACATCATTTGTTGGTAGCCGAGAGCTCAAGGATCAGCTGATAAAAGAGGAGGGAGGGCATGGCCGACAGGTGTTGTTGTTCGTTTCGTTCATTCATTTCGTCAAAAAACTCTCAGCCTTATAACACCACTGTCCTATGCTAACGAAACAAGTCACAACTAAAAGCCTAAACAATCCTTGGCTTACAAAGGGGATACTTAAATATATTAATAAAAAAAAAACATGACCTTGAGAAGAAGTATAGGTTAGGAATCGTCTAACGATGCACTTATTAGTATGATTAACTTGATACATAAGGCTCTTAATAAAATGAGTTCCCTGTTGGGTTATTTGTGGACCTGTGTAAGGCTTTTGACACTGTTAACCAGCAATACTTTCTTAAATTACATCATTATGGAGTCAGAGGTCACTCCCTGCAATACCTTCAATCTTACCTTACTGACAAGCTTCAGTATGTTTCTGTGAATAATTCAATTTCTCCCACCCTACCCATCAACATTGGTGTTCCTCAGGGCAGCATACCTGACCCGCTCTTTCTCATCTACATTAATGACCTTCCAAATGCCTCTCAACACCTCAAATCAATTCTATTTGTTGATAACACACCTTCATTTTCTCCAGTCCTGACTCTCTTGCTCCAAATGTCACAGTGAATACTGAACTAAATAAAGCCCATCTCTGGCTAACTGAGGGAGCCGGTCGGCCGAGCGGACAGCACACTGGACTTGTGATCCTGTGATCCTGGGTTCGATCCCAGGCGACGGCGAGAAACATTGGGCAGAGTTTCTTTCACCATATGCCCCTGTTACCTAGCAGTAAAATAGGTACCTGGGTGTTAGTCAGCTGTCACGGGCTGCTTCCTGGGGTGGAGGCCTGGTCGAGGACTGGGCCGCGGGGACACTAAAAAAAGTGCCGAAATCATCTCAAGATAACCTCAAGATAACTGCCAACAAATCCACTCTCAACATTGACAAAACTTTGTATATTTTGTTTGGCAATAAATCCTCAAATCAAATTAATCTCAGGATAAGCAATATCCAAATTTGTAACAAAGTAGATGGCAAATTCCTTGGTGTTCTCATAGAAAGCAAGCTGAATTTCCAGGGACACATTCTACATATATCAAAAGAGATTTCAAAAACTGTTTTGCCTTCTTTCTAAGATCAGATATTATGTACCTCGCCCTGCCCTGGTGACGCTCTATTACTCTCTCACCTATCTCTATCTCATTTATGGTATTTGTGCTTGGTGTCCTACTACACAAAATCATTTATGCCCTCTAATTATTCAACACAAAGCTGCTATTAGAACAATATCTAACTCTGGCCCCAGACAGCACTCGGTACCCTTACTCAAATCTTTGAATATGTTAGATATTAAGTCACTACACATCCTCTCATGTGTACTCTATATATTTAAAACTGAACTGCAATGTCAATCCTCACCTTAGCTTCCTAGAAGGATATAACAGAACTCATGGGCACCACACCATAAACAATTACATATTTGATATTCCAAGAGTGCGACTTAATCAAACTAGAAATGCTCTACAATTCAAGAGACCCAGAATGTGGAATGACCTCCCCAATCATGACTAAGGCTGTACCTCTCTCAACCAGTTTAAGAGTAAAACCAAGTACTACCTAATTAATTCCATGTAACCTACCTTACCCCCTAAATATCAACCCATGTCTTGCTATTTTTTTTAACAATGCTGTTTGTTCACCAACTTGTACAATTGATGATTTCTGCCATGTTCCCCCATTTTTTAATTTTTTTATTCCTTTTTTCAACACAATTTATTCCTAATCCCAATTACTCTTAAGTTTTAATCTAAGTTGGTTTGGTTTTTCCCCCACACCTTGCCCGAAACGCTATGCGTACTAGTGGCTTTAGGTATTGTATGTGCTAGCTCTATCTATAAATCCAACATTATGTTTATAAGTCAACTATGTATGTACTTTCCTGAATAAAATTTACGTTACTTTACTTTACTTTACTTTACTTTACTTTACTTTACTATCACTTCTGCAAATGATACCACTCCGACAATTTACAATCCACTTCTTACCAATCCTTCTCTTCCACCCTCATCTAAGAACTGTGGACTTTGATCCACCTTCCGCGTTCCAAACAATCGTTCCGCTCCTACTAACTTCAACAAGACCCCTTCCCTTATAGGCTGTAGCTTATATGCCGGTGACATAACTATCCACCGAACTAGTTATCATGTTGTTCTTGCTCGCACTCCACACAGCTCAAAACTTAACTCTTCACATTCATAAAGATCATACAGTTCAATGTACGGGCATTCTTCACCTTTAGACATCTGGTGTCTTATTTTATTGAGACTGAACGTCCTGATGCGCTGCTTTTTAACAGCACTTACATCACAAACTCGTATAAAATCAGGAAGTTTGGTTACTCATCTTACCAGTCACCTGATGAGGCACATGAAGGGGTTGCCATTCTCATGAAATCTTCCTATAAGCACGAATTCCTACACACTCCCTGGCTTCCACAAGCACTTTCTAGACATAAAAGTTCACACACCAATGGGTAATCCTATCATCTGTTCGACCTACATCCGTCCTAACACTGGCATTACCATGCCAGACATCACCACTCTCTTCAATCACACTCACTTGTCTGTTTTCCTGTTTGCAGACCTCAATAGCACAACACGCTACATTCCACCACAATACCAGAAATCAACATGGCCAACAGCTTCATCAACTATACATCCAAAAACATCTATTCTTCCTTGGCCCCGACTTTACCACTTTTTTCATTCATGCAGGTTCTGGCAGACCTGATCTCATATTCACCAACAGACTTGGAAATAACACTACAACATTACATTTCACCAGGAACTATTACAGGCTCTGATCATATTTCCTTAATTCTCAGTCTTCAACAATCGTATTCTCATCCCCAGCACTCCTCAATTTTCATACCATGGGGCAAATTGGGATTTGTTCGAACAACACATTGATGATACTGATCTGATTTATGAATACGATGACAAACATCACACTGACATCGACACACATGCATGCAACATACATGACACCATCATCCATGTTGCAAACATCTCCATCCCTAAAACAACTCACAAACCACATTTCACTTTCACCCCTTCCATTCGTACAAAACGCCTCTTAGCTTGTTTTCATTCTCGATTCTTACACAACATACATATCGTTATGGGCAAGTACTCTGGGACCTCACAACACTAAAAAATCACATCCTTAACAGCCTAGATAAAGATCACACAAAACATTAGAAACACCTCTTTAAACAAGCAGAACAACACAGAAAACTGACACCTCAGGAATTTTGGAAACAGATCAAACGCTTAAAAAATCAACTCACACCATTTAAATACCTTCTACAGAACAACAACAAAACCACTGCACCTGATGAAGTACTTAGCATTTTTTAGGCATTATTGGGAAAAAAAATTTCAGCCACATCCTCCTGAACCAACTGCCCTTCCCAACATTGAAGTAGTTGAAGACTGGGTACACCAAAACAGACATGAAACCACACCTGACGACCTCATCCACCCCTGACGACCTCATCCACCTTGACAACCTCAACTCACGCACCTGACTTCCCTGACTCCAGCTGATGACAAGACAGCTCTCATGGTCACCCGTCGTAGAGCCCCTGGTGCGTCTCGCAATGGACATACCCTCCTCTGACAAATTCCTGTCTCTATCATTGCTGCTATCACTAACTTATTCAACGCCTCTGTTGTCTCTGGATATTTTCCTCTCCCCCTTCAAATCTGCCACTGATGTTCTTATTCTAAAACCTGGGAAACCTCACACTGACCCAAAAAACTATAGACCTTCTAGTGACACTTGGCAAAGTCCTTGAAAGGCTGGTCAACATGAAACTCAGGACGCACCTGGAAGACAATGACTTACTAACAAACAATTTGGATTCCAAACTCACCGGTCCACACATGACGCCTTAAGTATCATGACCAATTACATCAGCATCAATCATCAACAACGACATATGACTGCTCTCATCACTGAGGACGTTGAGAAGGCCTTTGACATTGTTTGGCATGACGGCCTCAAATTCAAACTATGCAATGACTAATCTTTCCCTTATCACCACTAAACTTGTTTCTAACTACTTAGACAATAGGACAATGAGGATTAAGTTCCTCCGACAACACTCTGACTACAGTTTACATGCCGGTGTTCCCCAAGGCTCTGTTCTTGCCTCGACACTTTACTTCCTATATATCAACGATATTTCTGATCCTATTCATCACACTTCATTAACCATCTGGTACGCTGATGATGTCTCACTTTGGGATATATATAGAAACATATATATATAGGAGGAGGTATAGAAACACTGGGAAGACCATTATGAGTTAGAAAGATGGGAAGGTAGTCAGGAAAGTCTCAACCATCGTCTTTAGCTTGCAAATATGCTGCTTGGAAGCAGGCTGTGACGCTCATATATAAAGTTTTGGAGAGGAGAGGAGAGTAGGGTGGAGGTGGTGGGTGAGGGAAGAGAGGTGGAGAGGGATGAGTATGATGAGCAGCAGTATGGTGATGTTATTGCACACAGAAATCACAATAACGTGAGGCATCAAATGAACAAATCCACAAGGGTCGTGACGAGGATTCGAACCTGCGTCTAGGAGCATCCCAGACACTGCCTTAATCGACTGAGCTACGACATGAAAAGAGTTGAAACCGAAGTTCTACTGAACTTACTGGATCCCGCAGCCTCTCCGACACACAAACCAGGGTTTTACCCTGGTTTGTTTCATGTCGTAGCTCAGTCGATTACGGCAGTGTCTAGGATGCTCCCGGACGCAGGTTCGAATCCTCGTCACGGCCCTTGTGGGTTTGTTCATGGTGATGTTGATGCTGGTGAGAGGAGGAATGTAGAGCACTTGTTTAAGACATGGAGTTGGCTGATGTTGTTTGGTGATGGAATGGGTTTTGGGAAGTTGAGGAAGAATGAGGTCGTGCATGGACGCGATGTTGGTTAGTACGAAGAGCTTTCAAAGTTTGCTTCCTCGGAGGACAAGATTTATCTATAGCTGAATGAGTACCATGGCGATTTGAGCATTTTAATGTGGGGGCTGGGCACTGAGTATAGACATGACCTTGACATGAGCATTTAGAGCAAATTTGTGGACGTCTGGATTTGCGTGTTTCATGATTGTACTGGTAGCATTTGAGGCATTGCAGCAATGGAAGATATTCAACTGGACTGATGAGGTAGGGAGGAGTACTGGTGTTAAGAATTTTCATACGCTGATTCAACAGTTTTTGGGCTTCTGCAAGGGGAGGAACAATGAATCTTGAGTTTTTTGGTATTAGGCACTGGGTAGATCTCTTTGACAGTTATGTCATTCTTGCCTGAGATAGATTGTTGTTGTTAGGTGCAGAAAGAACAGAGCTGTCAACATTACGCACAAGAACAGAGCATTTCGTTTTTTGTGCAATAGTGAGTACAGGAGTCAGAGAAGCTTGGGCGAGTTTACAGAAGCAGGTTCCCTAAAACAGGCAAAAAGATCGTTTTCAGAGGCAATTAGGAACTTGATGCGGTTGGTGTTGGCATGATTGACATGATTAGTGGCAGGTTTGCGAGTGGCGTGAAAGAAAGTAGTGATGCAGTCAGTAGTGTCAATGTGTGTAGTGTCAGTGTAGTCCATCCATAGACAATGAGCCATTGTGACTGACTATCTCCGGACAGTCCCGTGTTTGTGCCAATCACTGGGAATCCATAAAACTCATTGGGGGTCAGTGTGTAGGCCAGGTGTAGGACCTGGCCTGAGGGTCTCACCACGAACAAACACTGGGGTCCAGGAAGGTTGCAACTCTCCAGTTACGTGGACTCGCACCATCACGAGGTTCCACAACCGGCTTGGCAGTGTCAGAAACGGAAGAAATTTAGGAGAGGAAAAAAAGAAAGCATCTATGCCACGACCCAGCTGCAAAAGGTGAACTGCCGACTTCTCACTTGGGCCTGTTCTGGCTCGAAGTGAACCCCACTTCGAGTAATTACTCATTGTTCACCTAAATGCATTCCGACCTGGACACAAGCACATTAAACAATACACAGAAGATGCTGCGAGGAAGATGTCACTGCTTAGGACTAGATGTGTTGGCTGGGAAGCGCCTACGTCTGCTCGATACTTTTGCTGGCTGGAAATGGTCTAGCTTCCACCGAAATGTTCGTCGAGGCTGACAATTTCACAGCTACTGTAAAATAGCGAGACGTAGCTGGCTGGCGAGCTCAAGATTGATCCATCCACTCAATCAGAAAGATGACAGGAACATTGATGGAGTTGGCGTGCATAGCGCTCAAGCACCGGGCCGCCTAAATCACACTGTGAGCGAGCCGAGTGCTTCCTCTTGCAACGTTGCCGACAAAAGATGTATCTCACCACCCAGTGTTAGCGCGTGCACTTACCACCTTGTGTGGACGTCACCTGCCAGCCAGCTGTTATCGCGACCCGTGTGCCTGACTCGTCAGATGCCCTTGCCACCTGGTCACCCCACGTGTTACTCCCATGTCACCACGTGCGGTCTTTGCTTGAGTATAGCACCTGTCACCCTGTGTCATTGATATCTCGTATGATTTACCGCGTGCGGAAATTGCTTGAGAAAGATCTTCAAAGCTTCTACAAAGTCCAACTATTGTATGTATACAAGGTTTTGAACGACAAAGACGAACTTTTGAGTACAATTATAGCTTCTCTGTTTCATTATTGAGTATTCCTAGTGTTGATCTGATATCAACCATCCGACTAGAGTCTGACTCGTATCGCCTGGAACGGGTGTGAGCAACAAGTCGAGGAAAACACTATGAGCCAGCTGATGATTACACCCGTCTGTGTGACTGTATATTCTTCGTGACGTGTGTATGTGTTACTCCAATCCACACATTGAGTCATTGTTATGCTGATTGTGTATTTGATTGTACGGTTTAATGATACCGATACGTAGTAGTAGTAGTAGGCATCCATCAGTCTCAGGAGACTATGGAGCTGGGCTCTGGTTGTCGATCTGGAGGGGCCTCTCCAGGGCGCAAAGCCAAGGTAGGTTGGTATGGGGGCGAAGCTGTTACCCATGCAGCAGATCCCCCCTCTCCACGGCGCCGAAAGTCACCGATACATATTGACATGATTTCCATGTGATGTTTCTATCTCGTTTCAGGGAACCAGAGATTGTGTAAGTCATTTGACTGGGTATGTCTATGTGATACCCCGTGATTATTATTATTAATTATCAAGTGATTACTTTGTGTTGTGATTATTGCCATGTTGTACTTTGTGTGAATTATCGTACAAGTGTAGTGAGTTTATGGTGTTGTGAACTGAAGTGAACAAGTGATATCTTGTTACTAGGTGTCTGTGTGATAGAGTAATTCATGTAATTCATCTTGGTTGATTATCTGTATACGTGAAAGATTGTTCAAATAATTACTCGCTGATTGTTGAATGTCTTTGTGACAGAAAGTAATTAGAGTAAAGAGTTACTGTTTTGATTGATTAGCTGTCTGAGTGACAGATTGTACTTAACGTAAATTATCTTTTATTAGCTGTCTGGGTGACAGTAATTAACGTAATTAATTAACGTAATCAATTTACGTAATTAAGTAATTGTGTATTTGATTTGATTGATTGTAACTGAGTGTTCTTGTCTGTGTGACAGAATTATTAACGTAATTAATTAACTAATTTTGATTTGATTACCGTCCATAAGATGTGTGTTTACGTAATTAATTTGATTACTGGAGATTGTCTTAGTGACAAGTCTTGCTTTGTTTTGATTGTTTTGCTGCTGCAAAATTTGATTCCAACTTAGTCCGAGTGTACATCAATGTTCAGTTAGTTCACTGTTGTTCTTGCCCAAGCAAGAGGGCCAAGACGTGTTGTCGTGATGTTTACCAGCCTAGAGTGGAGGGATTAAATCCTGCTGCACTGGTAATTGATTAGCTGTCAAGTGTCACTCAGGACATTAACGTAAAATAAAATTGTTGCCTTGTATTATTCAGTAAGTTTGTTTTATTAAATTGTTAATTGTTGCAAAAGTGTCTTTTATATCAACACCTTGAAGAGTACTGTCACCTATGATTATTCTACTTCAAGCTACTACAGTATCTTGTGATTTTGATTGGTGTCGGCTCTAGGGATCGAGCCTAATCATATCTCAAACACTAAATACTATAATTTGATGTGAGAACCGATTGACTACCCTTAAGATTGTTACAATTAATTGAGGAACTAACGAGCTAGTGATTGGAGGATCATGTAATTGGACTCCGGTATTTGCTCTCGCCTATATCTCAATTGAGTAAAATCTCACATCTGGCGTCTACACGAGCCCAGTAACTTAATTTAAGCTCAACTGAGGTATAATCTCACAATCAGTTTGGTCTGGGTGAGGGGGGGTAGCTTGTAATATAAGCCGTCGATGGTGTATCGTCTTGGGGGAGACATCTCCCGTCACGCAGGGTGCAGTCGCACCTCCACAGATCTCCAGTATCATCTATTGATACTGGTAATGGCTCAAAAGGGCCACCACTTACGGGCTATTCATGCCCGTGCCACCTTGGGTGGCTTAATCTTCATCAATCAATCAATCAGCGTCTTGTGTGTTATGAGAGCAGCCCTGGGAGCCCCTACGTGGACAGGCTTGAAATTCTCAGACTGGAAACGGGTTTGCCCTCTCTCAGAAGAAGAACAGCTACGATTATCAGTAAGATATTTGTTT
>WNGS01164437.1:13964890-13979708 GCA_020271785.1 Procambarus virginalis
AGCTTAGGCTTCCATACTACAGTCTACACTAAAGAAACCAACATAGGAACGTGCCTCAATGCCAAGAGTGACTGCCCAGACAGGTACAGGAAGAGTGTTGTCAACTTACGTCGACTGTGCTCTCCGCCACAGTTCAGATTGGAAGCAAGTCGATGAAGAACTCTGTAGGGTAAGGCAGGTCCTAGTCAACAACGGCTTCTCTAACGGTTTCATTGAAGACATCATAAATAGAAAGGTGAAACGCCATGCAATCTGTGAAGAGTCAACCAACACTTGTACCCCCTCTTAGACTATTTTACAGGAACCTCTTTTCGACGGCTTATAAAACAGAGGAAAGAGTCCTGAAAGATATTGTTGATAGGAACGTTATCCCTACAGACAAAAATCAGAAAATACAATTGAAAATTTATTATAAAACCAAAAATACGGCCAATCTACTCATGAAAAACTCTCCAAATACCAAGCAGAACGCCTTAAAGGAGTCTAACGTCGTCTATGCCTTTAAATGCCCACTTGGGGACTGTAAGCCCCAAGAACTCAGTATATAGGCAAGACAACAACGTCTCTTTCCAGGCGATTAACAATGCATAAGCAACAGGGCTTCATCAAGGAACATATAATCTCTTCTCACAACCAGACCATCACCAGGGAAATCTTAACAAACAACACAAAAATCATCGATAGGTACAGCAATAGCAGGCGGCTTGACATCAGCGAGGCACTACACATCAAGAAGTCAACACCAGCAATCAACAGCCAATTAATGCACAACTACATTCTACCCACCTTCAAGACCCCGAACCAATATGGAAGCAGCAAGAGGAAGTATGGGCCAATAGGCCTTCTGCAGTTACTTCCATTCATATGTTCACTTATCCAATTTATACCCATTGTTTCGCGTCCTGTCTTGTGTTTGTCACCTCACCCAAAACTTTTGTACCATATCACCTCATCCAATAGAGTATAAGTACGAAGAATTTGTGTGTGAATTAAGTCTTTGAAAATGTAATACGAAATACGAAACGCGTTCAGGCGTCAGACAATTACAAAATTAATTTTGGAGAATTGTTATTTTATTACCACCAACAGTGAATAAAAACTTAAGAGATATTGATAAAAATCGGATTATTAATCTTACCTTTTCGGTCATATTCAACAACATATATTTACAAGAAAGACTGTTACCAAAATATACTAATATCTAATATATATATATATATATATATATATATATATATATATATATATATATGTGAAGTAGCTTGAATGGGTCTGTAGCCAATATGCAACTGAAAACTCCTCGCCCCTGAAGGATTCGAAGCCAGGCAGTCAGGGGTTCATGAACCTTAGCATATTCTGTACAATACCGCTAGACCACACTTACTGTACAAAAAACTGACACTGACTATTTGTACAGTGAATGTGGTCTAGATGCACCACAATTGCACTGATATTTGTAGTTCAAATGCACTGGTATGGGATCTATTTAAGTACAACCCATCCATACTAATTAAATAGAACCCCATCCCTATTATTTACATACAACACATTCCTATTATTTAAATACAACACATCCCTATTATTTAAGTACAACACATCCCTATTATTCAAATACAACCCATTCGAACTATTTAAATACAACCCATCCATACCATACATTAACAACCAAGCGATGTAATATGCCAACGACCCAGTTATACAAAATATCCATAAGCCAGCCTTCTAAAAACGTGTGCCGGTCACGACGCAATAATTCCACCACAATATTCTGCTGTGTTTCTTGACGCTGACGGGAGGAGGTCGGTGTGAGGGCGGCCAGCACACGCACACCTCACCTGAGGATCATCATTATACCACAAACATCATACCCAAATTGTCGCCATTGTTTTGTACACGACGACCCTCAAAAGCCACCGTGTTCCCTGCCGTCTACAAAAGCTGATTTTGGTGCTTTTAGCGTCTTTTATTACATAAGACCAGGAATAACATCATCGTGTTTTTTTTTATTCTTCTACTGGATCAGAAATGGCCCAGTTAATCTGTCATGTGAATAGGATCAAGAATGACGCCTGCGGTTGTTTGCTTGACATGTTCGGAACGAGGAAGGAATCCCAGATATAGAACATGATGACGTTATGGCGTATTGTGTTACATAAACAGCAGTGTGATTTTTCCGTATATGCTTGTTGGTGTTCTGAGCCTCTAGGTGGCCGCTATGTGGAGCTCTGAGTCTATAGGTGGCCGCTATGAGGTGCTCTGTGCCTCTAGGTGGCAGCTATGTGGTGCTCGGAGCCTTTAGGTGGCCGCTATGTGGAGCTCCGAGTCTCTAGGTTGGCGCTATGTGGTGTTTTGTGCATCTAGGTAGCCGCTATGTGGAGCTCGGAGCCTCTAGGTGGCCGCTATTTGGTGCTCGGAGCCTCTAGGTGGCCGCTATTTGGTGCTCTGTGCCTCTAGGTGGTCGCTATGTGGTGCTCGGAGCCTCTAGGTGGCCGCTATGTGCTGCTCGGAGCCTTTATGTGGCCGCTATTTGGTGCTCTGTGCCTCTAGGTGGCCGCTATTCGGTGCTCTGTACCTCTAGGTGGCCGCTATGTGGTGCTCTGTGTTTCTAGGTGGCCGCTATGATGTGCTCGGAGCCTCTAGGTGGCCGCTCTGTGCCTCTAAGTGGCCGCTATGTGGTGCTCGGAGCCTCTAGGTGGCTGCTATGTGGTGCTCTGTGCCTCTAGGGTGCCACAATGTGGTGCTCTGTGCCTCTAGGTGGCCTCTATGTGGTGCTCTGTGCCTCTAGGTGGATGCTATGTGGTGCTCTGTGCCTCTAGGTGGATGCTATGTGGTGCTCTGAGCCTCTAGGTGGGCGCTTTGTGCTTCTAGGTGGCCGCTATGTGGTGCTCTGTTCCTCTAGGTGGCCGCTATGTGGTGCTCTGTGCCTCTAAGTGGCCGCTATGTGGTGTTCTGTGCCTTTAGGTGGCCGCTATGTGGTACTCTATGCCTCTAGGTGGCCGCTATGTGGTGCTCTGTGTCTTTAGGTGGCCGGTATGGGGTGCTCTGAGCCTCTAGGTGGCCGCTATGTGGTGCTCTGTGCCTTTAGGTGGCCGCTATGTGGTGCTCTGAGCCTCTAGGTGGCCGCTATGTGGTACTCTATGCCTCTAGGTGGCCGCTATGTGGTGCTCTGTGTCTTTAGGTGGCCGCTATGTGGTGCTATGAGCTTCTAGGTGGCCGCTATGAGGTGCTCTGTGCCTTCAGGTGGCCGCTATGTAGGGCTCTGAGCCACTAGGTGGCCGCTATGTGGTGCTATGAGCCTCTAGGTGACCGCTATGTGGTACTCTGTGCCTCTAGGTGGCCGCTATGTGGTGCTATAAGCCTCTAGGTGGCCGCTTTGTGGTGCTTAGGCCTGTATTACCTGCCACTTATCCAGTGACCACAGTATCTTAGAACATCGCTAATTAGACGCTGATTCAACGTTATCAAAGTTGAGTGAACGTTAAACCAACGCCACACTTGTTCCAGTGTGGCAGCAGGATGCTGCTTCTGGAAACTATTCTTATTAAGACTTCTCAATAGCCTAGCTAATAGAGCTTTGCCACACACGCGGAGGGGGGTGGGGGTCCATGGTTCGAGACCCAAACAGCCCAGGTGAATGGAATGCCACACTTGGGAAGGTGGTGGGTGACTGGTTATGACTTGTATGTTAGTTTTAATATAATTAAATACAATGTTTTGTACAACTTCTTTAGCGTTTATATACCTCAGTTTTACGATGATTTGGTTACTAACTTTTCAGTTAGTTAAATACTGTTCAAGTGGTCCGTTGGGCGATTCTCCATATTGCTGATATTTCCTCTCCTGTTCTGGAGCCTATGAGCATACTTGCAGTGCACCTGGGCATCCAGTCCTGATGCAAGTGAACCTCTGTTGTGCAGTTGTGGCTGCCATGTACAGTGTCGAGGGGGAGGAAAGGAGGAACAATGTTATGTCAGCACCTAAAAAGGAATCAAACTCTCAAACCGGCTTTTAAATGGTTTGAGAGAAAAGCGGCCATTATTGGGACAGTGTAGAATGAGTGACCTATTTTTCATTTGAAAGAATTTCTGTAGGAGTTAAGGAGTATTGTTGATATTACAAATACACCATGGACAGTGAATATAAGAAAGAATAACGAAAGAAAATAGTCCGTAAAGGAGCAAAAAGCAAAACCCTTAACCAAAACATAGACCTAATCATATTCTATAAAAGAAAGAAGACTACCGACCTCCTCATTCAAAGCAGCCCGAAACCGACGGAGAACCCTTTACAGCAGTCAAACGTAGTATATATATGCACACCTGCCTCCACGAAGGATGTAGCCTTCAATCTAAGTACATAGGTATGACGTCGACCAAGCTGACGAGGCGTTTGACCTGTCATCTTCAAATAGGTGCCCCTAAAAATGACATGAGACAAGCCCATAACATCACCCTAACAAGAGAAATGTTGAACAAAATGTTTCTAAGATAAATGTTGAATAAAATTACTTGCGTATTAGACAAAATCCAAGATTAATATCCAAATACAAAATTACAAATTCTTGAAGCGATTCACATAAAAGTTGAACAACCCACCATAAATACTCAAATGACGGAACTATTCACTCTACTCACCATGAGAGTGAGAACAAAACTGGAACGTCAAGATGCCAACGATGACGAATAACTGACTTGACCTAACTACACCTGACTAATATATATATGTATAGGTTATTGATCCGTGCTTCTAACTTTTACTCCTTACTCCTCACCCAATTGTATGCATAGGTTATTGACCTATGCCTCGATCTTACCTTTAATTTTTCACCGAATTGTGTGTTCCTGACTTCCCAGTGGTATAAATTTATACCACTGGGTAAAAATATATATCACTTATATTATTTTTACGGGCTCACTATTGGCCGTGCTAAATGGAAATTTTGTTCCTAGTAGCTGAATCTAAAACAACATTATATAAATCCTATACGTTCTGTCCTGTCCCTCCCAAGAGCGGTCGTAAGGAGACCGCATACAACCCCGCTCCTGTGCCAGGTAAGTCCACTATGGGGACTTACCTGACCACACACATCTAAGGTTCATCCAATAAACTCAGCAGACTTCTATATGTTACTACTGCTCGGCTTAGACTCAGTTACAAGTTTCTCTGGGAATTTTATTTTTCTGCCGATGCAGACCTAACCAAATGTAAACTGTCAACAAAATTATTTGCACACCCTCCGTCACTGTGTGATGGAGTGCGAAAAGATAGGTGAATTCAGAGACAATTCCATAACCAATGTTCCAACGATGTGTAAATATTTCATTCAAAATGATCTGCTATCAGAAATTTTAGCCAAATATCCCCAGTTTGTTAACTGTAGATAGCAACTACGTGATTGTAACCTATACAACGCTGCCCACTGGATGGGGGGCGGTGTGCAGGACAAACATATCAATTGTGACACTAGCTCTCCACATATGTCAGCTGCTTAATTTAGTAACTGTACTTGTGGTCGATCTCGAACCCATTGTTGATGTAACGACTTGTACTGAATTTTGTAACTCGCTTATCAAGATTGTAACTTGCTTAGCTAAATGAATAGTGGGGTTCAGTCCCTGAACCCATTATGTGCCTCTGTAACCCTTTTGACTACCGCCCACAAGATGGGTATGGGGTGCATAATAAATGAACTAAACTAAACTGTGCGATATCTGTCAAGCATCTGTACTTAATCACTTTTCGAGTTTAGATTGACAGAAGACGCTGAGGCTTGATTGATGAAGATTAAGCTACCCAAGAGGTGGCACGGGAATGAATAGCCCGTAAGTGGAAGATTTTTTGGTTTTGAGTGAATGTATACTGTGTGCTGATGTCGCATTTAAATCGTCAGGCTGCTATCGAGAGGGAGGATTCTGTTGACAGTGTTTATGAGGGTGTCCAGCTGCTGGACAACTTTTTTTACCAGAAGAGTGGCAGTATTGATGGCTTTAGGGTAGTTACTGCAAGATTCAGGAACTCTTAAAGCTCTTCTAAGGTCGTTGTTTGATTCACATTCCAGGAGATAGTGAAGTAGTGGTTTTTCCGTGGTTGTTTGGCAGAAGATGCATTCTCTCTGTCTGGACTCACCAATTCCCCAGTTGCATCTGTAACCTAGACGTAGTCCATGTAACCGAACTGCTATTTCCCTGTGGATTCCAATTGGGATATTTAACCTGTCTAATTGGTGGTGACCTAATGATACTATATTGAAGAGGGCGAACCTGCTACTCTGTTGTAGATGGGCTTTGTTGAGGTGTGCGAATTTTTTGGTGTTTTTGATGTACTCTTGGCTGGGTCGGAATGTTTTGTGGATCACTGGATGACAAGTGGCCAATTCAGCAGTTCCATCGGCTTTCTCCTTTAATTGGATTCCACATGGGATGGGATCAAGTTTAGGGTTATGTTGAGTCTTTTGCATTTAGATTTTGCTCCAAGATACAAAATGGAGGTAATTATTTCCACATTGTCTTTCCACTGCTTTTTTTCCCTAATATTTGAAGTGCAGCTTTTAAGTCTGTGTGTATGATTGCATTCTCAGTGGTTTGTGCAATCACATATGAGAATGCCAGTTGTATGGCAAACAGCTCAGTTTGTGTATATTGGTCCTCCCAGTCTCCAATACGCCTGTTTATTGTCCGTGCAAAGAGCAGCACCAGCACTCTCATATTCTGTGTCCACCACTCCGTCTGTGAAGATGTGGGTGGCTCCTGCTACTGCAATGCTGCTCATTTGCTTTTCTATGATTTGCTTTAGGATTGTTGGATCATAGGCAGCCTTTTTCATTGAAAGACCTTCTATTACTATTTTGAAGGTAGGCTCCTCCCACGGTGGGGAACAAGTGTAGTTTGTGTGTGGTCGATCACCTCCTCTATCAAGAATAATGATTTATAATTGTTGTCCGTTTAGGACTTCTCCCGCTCTAGCAGCCCAAAAATTTCCGTTGTTTTTGCCAAGTCCAACCACCAAGGTCTGTCGTACTGGGACTGGATCCCGGGAAAACAAATATCTTACTGATATCGTAGGTGTTCATTCTTGAAGAGAGGGCAAACCCGTTTCCAGTCTGAGAATTTCAAGCCTGGTCCACGTAGGGGCTCCCAGGGCAGCTCTCATAAGACACAAGAGGCTGTTGTTGTTATAGATTCAGCTACTCGGAACAAGTTCCAAGTAGCACGGGCTATGGTGAGCCCGTAACTTACCTGGCACAGGAGCTGGGCAAGAAGCACGGGCTATGGTTAGCCTCGTGGACAGGAGATGACTCCCGTGCAAGAGGCTGCACCATCGACGGCTTATATTACAAGCTACCCCTCACCCAGACCAAACTGACTGAGATTATACCTCAGTTGAGTTTAAATTAAGTTACTGGGCTCGTGTAGACGCCAGATGTGAGATTTTACTCAATTGAGATATAGGCGAGAGCAAATACCGGAGTCCAATTACCTGATCCTCCAATCACTAGCTCGTTAGCTCCTCAATTGATTGTAACAATCTTAAGTTATTATTATTATTATATTATATTTATATTATAACTTAAGACCGCACTAATAATAATCAAATAAATAATAAATAAATAATAAATAAAGACAGCTAATAAAAGACAATTTACGTTAAGTACAATCTGTCACTCAGACAGCTAATCAATCAAAACAGTAACTCTTTACTCTAATTACTCTGTCACAAAGACATTCAACAATCAGCGAGTAATTAATTGAACAATCTTTCACGTATACAGTTAATCAACCAAGATGATTTACATGAATTACTCTATCACACAGACACCTAGTAACAAGATATCACTTGTTCACTTCAGTTCACAACACCATAAACTCACTACACTTGTACGATAATTCACACAAAGTACAACACCGCAATAATGACAACACAAAGTAATCACTTGATAATTAATAATAATAATGACGGGGTATCACATAGACATACCCAGTCAAATGACTTACACAATCTCTGGTTCTCTGAAACGAGATAGAAACATCACATGGAAATCATGTCAATACGTATCGGTGACTTTCGGCGCCGTGGAGAGGGGGGATCTGCTGCATGGGTAACAGCTTTGCCCCATACCAACCTACCTTGGCTTTGCGCCCTGGAGAGGCCCCTCCAGATCGACAACCAGAGCCCAGCTCCATAGTCTCCTGAGACTGATGGATGCCTACTACTACTACTACGTATCGGTATCATTAAACCGTACAATCAAATACACAATCAGCATAACAATGACTCAATGTGTGGATTGGAGTAACACATACACACGTCACGAAGAATATACAGTCACACAGACAGGTGTAATCATCAGCTGGCTCTTAGTGTTTTCCTCGACTTGTTGCTCACACCCGTTCCAGGCGATACGAGTCAGACTCTAGTCAGATGGTTGATATCAGATCAACACTAGGAATACTCAATAATGAAACAGAGAAGCTATAATTGTACTCAAAAGTTCGTCTTTGTCGTTCAAAACCTTGTATGCATACAATAGTTGGACTTTGTAGAAGCTTTGAAGATCTTTCTCAAGCAATTTCCGCACGCGGTAAATCATACGAGATATCAATGACACTGTTGGAAATTTCCAACACTTATCATCCATTATGTGAGGGGATGGTTCACCAGCTCACTTACAATAGTGCTCTTATGCCTGTGGGAGGCCAGTACACTTGTTAAGTGCACTTGTTAAGTGTGCGGACTTAACTTTGGTAACCAGCAACCGAAACATCTAGTGTTTGGGCTTACGTGAGAGCCCCAGTCATCAGCAGTCCAGAAATGTTACCGTGGCCGTGGTAGCATGTCTGTGGACAGAGATAGAGCCGATAGCATCTCTCATTGTATAGCTAGGGCGAGACTCTAGTTTGCGCGGGAAAACAGTTAGGCCTGGCGTGGGTAGCTGCGGGCCACCCGCGCGCGCGAGCCACTTGAGGCGTCGCCATGGAAACAGACGCCATCTTAGTAAACATCTTGAGCCGCCATGTTGGTCGGCCATCTTGGAGTTGCCCTAGGGGCTATGCTACACCGTCGCTGATTGGAGGAGAGGGGTAGGCCCCAGTATGCCTTCCTCTCATTGGTTATTCCGAGGAATACGCGGGAATCGACGGTGTGAGCGTCATTCTGGACAGAACCATCACCCTGTCAAGACGCTCCTATGCTCAATTCGGCCAAATTGAGTATATTGCGTCGTGGTGGTTCAACAACTCAGCTGTTTCAACTCCTGCTTCAATCTACTACAGCGGTCGTCACAGAATCCGGCCGTAGTCGTCGCTTGGAGGGGAATGGACATTGTGAACAGCGAGTGAAGAGAAGATCTTATCTGGGATCGTGGGGTAATGTGCATACGAGCAGTAACAGACTCGTAGATCCCATACCAGTGATGATTAGACTTGCTAGTGCTCTGTAGCAGTCGATGGGAACGGGGAAATAAGTGTTAGTGCTTTAAGGCAGATTTCCCATGTTTAAGACGATATCATTGTGCGCGTCACCTGTGTACGAACGCTTCACTTACCGGTGGGTCGAGGGTACGAAACAAGCCGTGTTGTGGGAGGGTTCGGTGCGCGCCATTGTACGAACGATACCGCGGAGGTACCAACCAGCCAGCCACCCATAGCGGGGTGCCTGATGTATGGGAATGGTGTGTGTAAGCCGGCAGTATGAATGTAAGTACCTATGTGTGTATTTCTGGTGATTAGTAGTCTCTAAAGCTTGAATTCGAGGTCAAGTGTTCCGTCGCATTGTCACGCAGCACCTGTAGGTGAAGTGAAGTGTGGGCGAGGAGATAATCACCCTTGTTGTCATCTCGTCAGTCCTGAGGGACGTGCGTCTTGTGAGCACAGACGTATACAGAGTGTGTGTGTGTGTGGGTACACACGGGAACAGAGTATATACATAGATTAGCCAAGGACTGAGAGGATGTCCATGTAATAATTATATTATTCCATTGTGGTAATTATTCATTCTTGATCGTCCGTGGGACGGAGTGATATCATTTCATGTGTAGTCTTGCAGGTGTGGAATTTCAACACTGAGCGCTCAGGTATGTGGTAACGTCAGTGATTCCTGGCATGATTATTGTGGAGTGGCCCACAGTGTGGTTAATTAATTAATTTGTATTGTTCCCAGGGGCCGTGAGAAGTGTGATTATATATACATATTGTGGTTGCAGTATTAACGTAATTTTGGTAGAATTTGGTGAGTGACGAGGCTGTCGGGAGTGACAGCCCTCGCTCTGTCGAGTAACGTAAAACTCGGGAGTGTTTATTCGGCATGCGTGATCGATAAATCACTCACCCATGTGATTTAGGAGTGCGAGATCTCCTTAGTGTTCCCAATAACGTTTGATAGCTGTAGGCTACATGTGTCAGCAGTAATTGTATATATATATATATAATCGTAGTGTCACGGTGCCCAGTGTTATTGTGTTATTTACTGTGTGGTTATTGCAAATTTGGGACCTATGTTCTAGGGGTTATTGAGAGCACTGGGGTCATTTGCAACAGTAAATAAGTAAGTAAGTGTTGAGCAGTATTCTAATACTTGGAAATTAGAGTACTTGCCGTGTGTGTTGTTGCAAAGGGGTTGTCATTGTTAGTGATTGTTGCTAGAGTTGAGCAATCACCGTGGGTAACTGCAGTTCAGTAAAGTCATTGTGGGGGCAGTGTTCTAGAGGGTTCATGTCCTGTATGTTATTTTACTAGGTTCTGCAGTATTGTCATTGCAACCGGATTGTAACGTAAATCACTGTGATTTGTTAGTGTGATTTGACATTGTCGTGGGTGAACTCGGCTGTAGACGAGTACTTGGATATACATATATTCTCCTGTTTATCTGGTAGGACATCGAAGTCCAGTATTCAGTGAGGTGATTGCGAGGCAATTAATATAACGTAACCGAGGGAACGCCCATTGCTTAAGAGAATTTGTTCTTTTACAATATGAGTAACGTAGAATACGTTTGGGTTAATTTACTTTCCTGCAAGCAGCTACGGTAGTCTCAAGGAGCCTAGCCACCAGCCAGATAAGAATTAGAGTATTGTCTGTCGTAATTAACGGTCAGTGGGCCGGGTAATTGACGTGTTTCAGGAAGTCAAAGTAATTAATCTCGATCCTTGTTGATCGACTCACACGAAGGCTACATTGTTCCATTAACGTAACGTCGTTATTTATGTCCGGAAGTACCGGCACTTGATTGACTCGTGGGAAGAGTAACGTCATTTTAGAATAACGTAAACGTGGTGTCTAATTACTGTTATTAGCCACCTGAATTGGTCTGAGTATGGAAGGCTCAGACGGAATTCATACCTTAATGTAAATTGCTGAGCCAGTGTGAAAGGTTGCGTATTTAACTGTTTAATTATTGATCTTGAGGATAGTAATTAATTACTCTAAAGGTAATCACGAGTGATTACCGTTCTCTTAGCACTTTGGACATTGTAAATCAGAGTTTACCATCGCTGAGTGATTAGTAACCGATTAACGTAAATTAACGTAACTAGTAAAGAGATTAATCAGCTGTCTGGTAGTACAGGGATTAATGGGATTTTCTCACTGAATGCTCGACGGGTAGAGTGTTGTGTAATTTCCGCGTTACTAGTGACAGTTGTAAGAGTTATTAAATTAACGTAAATGTTATTGTGTTATTAACGTAAATCAATTGTATTGATTGTTGATCGTCCGTGGGACGAAGTGTTAACGTAAAGATTAATTTGAGGAAGGGTGCTGGAGTTGCCAGTGAACCCATTAGTTATTGATGTCATTGAAAGGCTACTGATTTGATTGCATTGCAACCGCTATTGCAGGTGTAGACTGCACTGAGGCGTAGAACAGTTAGGAGGTTACTGGAGACGTGTTTCAGAACTCACTGTGTCATTTGTTGTAATTGTGATTATAGATCTGTTAGTTCTTGCTTGCTTGTTGATTCCTCTGTGGGCACGCTTATGTTCGAGTTAGTTCATTATGCAGTCCGAGGGGCTGGTGTCTAGCTGTCATTTTTAGTGCCACAGGAAGGATTTCGAGTAACGTCATTGACATTCTCTTGTTTTGCTGTAGTAGTTAGTACTTTATTGAATAAACTAAGTTGTTATGTTAACACTGTCTTTTCGTTACACCCCCACACATTATTATTGTTATGCAAATGTTCTTCACACTCGACTATTGGAGACTTATTTCTGAGCTTTGGATCAAATATACGGCACTACACAACAATAAATTATTGTTGTGAGAGCCCAGGACCTACTCGTTAGATTCGCTTCGGCGAATGGCGAAGGTCGACGACCTAGTGGAGGGGATTTCAATTTCATTGGGGTCTCGGCGTTTGCTCGCGCCTAGTCAATTGTTCGTACAGGGTCCCAAAGTGAGGAATGAGCTGCTTACTACACTGGTGTGTTAGCTAAGCAAGTCCTTCCTCAGGCGACCTAGTTGAATATCACGACAGGAATAAAGGTTAAAGAATAAAGAAAATTCTTAGAAATTTTCCGAGCTCAATTCCTTATACCAAATTTCATTTATTCCAATGTACTGACGTAAGTCAGCACAGCTCACAAAACTCTCACAACGTGGCGCCCAACGTGGGGCCGTAGACTTTTGATTCATACTCAGAAAGTAAGACTCATCAAGTCGAGAAACCTAGGAAGAAAGGTGTGCAGAACATTGCAGAACAATATTGTTGTGGGTGTGTTTGTTGTCGGTTAGCAGGATTAGGTACACACACACCACACACACAGAATGGATGAGGATTATAGGTTTAAGTACATGTATCTGTATGCAGCTAGGTATGGCGTGCTGCCAAAGGATAGAGACATTCGCACAGATGAGGAATGTCGGCAGTATGTTGAGGACCATAATGCCTATGTACAGCGTGTACTTCTAGAAAGAGCAAACAGAAGTGATCTAGGGGACAAGGGAGTTCCCCTAGCCGACCGTGGTATAGTCGGTATGTCAGGGGGTGTAGGATTGAGTCCACCCCAGGAGAAGGAAGGGGAGTCGCGACCCCAGCCTAGGCTAAGGACTGATTCCTTGGGCCACAGAAACGTTTCATATGAAGTCAATCGGATACCAGAACATTTGCACAGGATGGGGACTGAACAACCCCAGGAGGAATTCACTTTACAGTACCTTGCAGCTCAAGCTGATGCTATGGAACTGCAAGGAGTGGATAAGGCCAAATTTGTGGCCGACATGTGGAATGCCCACCACGAGAGATTGACTAGATTGGAAATTGCAAGAGTGCAATCCCAGGCAAGGACGGGGAGTCAACCCCCCTCCTACCGCGCCAAGCTCAGAGGTACCGGCGCTGGAAGTAGAGATACCTCCTCTATTGCCAAGAGAGGAGAAGATCGATCCTAGGGATGCATACCTAGATCGATGTGTGACAAAGGTTGAACAGTTCACTCAAGCTCCAAGTACAGGAGCCAAACCTAAAGAAAGTAAGTCTAAGGGACACCAACAGAAACCCAAGTTAAGGGACCCAGGTGCTTCACATGCAGCATGACAGGTCACCGAGCAGCTAAGTGCCCGAGCAACACTAGCGTAAGACTAAGAAGGTGACCAAGGTGCAAGTTCAGGCATGAGTACCGTGGAGGTGATGCCCTAAGACACACACTCGAGTTAACTAGAGGAAGAGTTAATGGCAATGGACGAGTGTCTTTCGAGACCGGGGTGCTACAGTTACATGGTCAGGAAGTTGTACTTAGTAAATACGTGCATAGGTGACATATAACATACTAGTTTACTTTGAAAAGCTCCATAGAAAACACCGACCTACCTAACCTTCTTAGTATGTTAAGATAAGCATCTTATTGCTTCGTAATTACAATTATTACTTAACCTGTACCTATAATACGTTAAGTAATAATTGTAATTACGAAGCAATAAGATGCTTATCTTAACATATAAGAAGGTTAGGTAAGGTCGGTGTTTCTTGAAGCTTTTCAAGGTAAACTAGTATGTTTAGTATGTCACATATGCACGTATTTAATAAGTCAATTTGACTATACGAAAGTGCGAGAACGGGTTGTATTGTGACTCAACGTCGTCCGAATTCTAGATCCTGCGGGGAATAATATTTCTTCAGGGGGTTCATGTTATCAAAATCTTGCTGTTTCTTAAGGCCAATAAGACCTGGGGTGGTCAGTAAGCATTTTTATATAAAGTTCTGTCCGAGAAAATCTTTGAAAAAACGGCTGTCTCACGAGCAGTCAAGTAGCTCGTCTTAACTGCAGCCTCGATGACTGGCCGAAAGCATTTACTTATTCCACTGCTGCTTTTTTTTAATGACATGCTCGAACTCGTTAACTTTATCGTTCGTTATTTGTCACTTGTGTAATCCTGCTGAGGGGGAGATGAGCTTCCTATCTTGAGGTTATCTTGAGATGATTTCGGGCTTTTTAGTGTCCCCGCGGCCCGGTCCTCGACCAGGCCTCCACCCCCAGGAAGCAGCCCGTGACAGCTGACTAACACCCAGGTACCTATTTACTGCTAGGTAACAGCAGTCCTAGTGCCTACATGTGTTGTATTCCTTGGCAACAGCTTCCTCTTGGTTTGCAAGTTAAACATGTTGGTTTTTGAAGACTGGCTGCCAACAGCCTCGAACAACTGTGCATGACTAATATCAGAGTAATACAATGTCACTGTCGGTGACACAAAGGTCGCCGCAGTTGAGAGCCGTCAATAGGCGTCTTACACCCGTCCGGTGTCTACTCAGACACATAACTACCAGGGGCCAGATTCACGAAGAAGTTACGCAAGAACTTACGAACCTGACATCTTTTCTCAATCTTTGGCGGCTT
>WNGS01164437.1:14014234-14028277 GCA_020271785.1 Procambarus virginalis
TTGCTTATTTGGCCTTATAAATGTACTTTGATATTGAATATCTTGGGGATTTAATTGTACATGATGCTTAGAGTTCTCGTATTGTCAAACACAATCCTTTCCATGTAAGTATTGCCTTCGAAGATTACGGTGAAGGTTTTCACACAGGAGAATTTGTCCTACCTTGGACGCGCACTTTGACTCAGGCCCCATCGGGGGGGGGGTGGAATCTTGCTTTTTAGAGAATGTGGGTGTTTGTTTACCTCTTGGGCCTGAGGAGTTTCGCCTTTAGTCTGTTATTCTTATTAAGGTGTTTGTTGTCTGTGAAAACGCCTTCTGTATCCTCCTCAGAAGACGAGAGTGGAATGGCAGGCATCTGTATGTCTACCGTTCGTCAGTGGATTGTTTATTACCTTAGCGGTGTTGTGTTTTTCCGTTGTTGTTGTGCTACGCATTCCTCCGCTCGCCACTATGTACTTTTTCTTCCAATCAATGGCAATTCAATTCATTTTCTTCATTTATTATGCACCCCAACCCCTCCCGTGGGCGGTAGTGTAAAGGATTACAGAGGCACATAATCAGTGGCAGTCACCTGGAAGTGCACATCTCAACTAGTTCTATATTGGTCGAATTATTCTTCACCTAACAGACGAATGAAATAAGTGCTTAGTCTATCATTGAAAATATAAAAATCACTCTGCTCTATGGTAAGATGTTAATAGAAGGAAAATATTTTTGTTGATAAACTATAACAAAAGTGATTATTTTAATAATATTCTGCAATATTTATTCTTATTCATATTTATAGATTTATCTGCTTATTTTGTGAGTTTATCTTTAATCAAATGGTGGTGTATTATAAAAAAAATTGGCTTAAGGGACTAATAGAATTTTTACGGGTACATTAATTTTCTTTAACAATTGTCCTAAGTAGGTGACAGACAATATAATTTTAAAATCTACGAATTCAAAATATTATTTCAACTTTCATAATATATGGATCATATATGCACAGTTTTCCGTTTTACATAAATTACCCTATAGCTCCAGGAGCGATATAAGTAAATTAAAATTTTTATTAAGGTAAAAGTACATACATAGAAGATAAGTTGCAAACATCACGTTGAATTTATAGATAGAGCTAGTACATACAATACCTAAAGCCACTAATACGCACAGCGTTTCGGGCAAGGTGTGGGGAAAAAACCACTTAGACTAAAACTTAACACTAATTGAGATTATAGTATAAATTGCGTTGAAAAAGTTATAAAAAAGGGGGGGAGGAAACATGGCAGAAATCAGCAATTATACAAGTTGGTCAACAAACAGTATTGTTTAAAATAGCAAGACATAGGTTCACATTTAGGGGGTGAGGTAGGTTACATGGAGTTTATTAGGTAGTACTTTGTTTATTTTTGTCCCCTAACTCCCTTTGCCACTTCGGGGGGTTATAGGGTTTTTATATAGCTTCAGGGCACAAATCCCCCCAGTTACTGGGCATGGTGAGATGGCACCCCTAAGCATACATATTTCCCTATCAACAGTACGTCCACTACGGGCTCACCATAGCCCGTGCTACTTGGAACTTTTTGTTCCAGGTAGCGAATCTTTAAACAACAACAGTTAGTTTAGTTCATTTATTATGCACCCCATACCCATCTTGTGGGCGGTAGTGGAAAGGGTTACAGAGGCAAGAACCAGTAATGCCTTTGATCCTTAATGACTTTACCTAAAAGTAAAAAATTAAGCAGGCAAATATCCTCGGAACCTTCAGGGAATTTTGACAAGCTGCTGGCGTCCTGTCCCAGTCGAAGCCACTAGACATGATGGCGCACAGGGCTTCCTATCTCCATCCAGACCACCATAGACGGTGGTCCTCAGGGCTTCGTGCACAGTAGCCTCGATGGGGAGAGGAAACCCTGAGGGCCACAATATCTGATGGCCTCCAGGCACAAGAAACCCTGAAGGGCCACCATTTCTAGTGTCCTCGATAGGGCAAAGAAGAGCCTATGATAAAAAGACCTGAAGGCCACAATATCTAGTGGTCTCGATGGGAACACGAAGCCCTGTGGACCATCATGTCTAGTGGCTTGGACTGGAGCAGGATGCCAGCAGCTTGTCAAAAATCCCCAAAGGTTCAGAGGATATTTTCCAGCTTAAATTTTACTTGTAAGTAAAGTCGTGAAGGATCGAAGACATTGTTGGTTTATGTCTCGCTGTGTTTAAAGTCAAATGCTCTTGTGACCAATCTGGTGAGTCCTCGTACCGTGAGAGTCTGTGTGAGGGAAAGTTTCTAAACTAAACCCAGCTACTTATATCACTCCTGGAGCTTTAGGATAATTTATGTCAAACGGAAAGCAATGCATCTATGATCTATATATTATGCAAGTTGAAATAATATTTTGTATTCGTAACTTTTAAAACTATATTGTCTGTCACCTACTTACGACAGTTATTAAAGAAAATTAATGTACTCGTGAAAACCCTATTAGTCTCTTACCTCAATGCTGTTTATATTATAATACAACATTACTTGATTAAAGATAAACTCACAAAATAGGAGAAAAATCTGTAAATATGAATAGTTAGTTTAGTTCATTTCTTATGCACTCCATACCCATCTTGTGGGCGGTAGTGGAAAGGGTTACAGAGGCCCATAATGTGTTCAGGGGACTGAATCCCACAATTAATTTAGCTAAGCAATATGAATAAGAATACACTGAATACATAAGAATACCTTATCACTGCTGCAGTCGCTAGGAAATCCAATGTTTATGTGAACGAATGGCTAACCAGATTAAGACAAAATCTCTTATTTAAACTACGTGGAATCTGCAAAAGATCCCCTGCTATTAAACATTGTTTTGAGCGCGATGGTAAAATAATAGCTAGGAAAACTGACTCTGGAAAAACTTATGTCATAACCACTGAGGCACACCTCACTTCTTTCCTGGATGACTGTGGGATATCAGCTGAATATCCAGAACATAATTTGTAGTCTCACATACAACCAAAGTGTACTTAAGCTCTGCCTTTCCTTTCCAAAGGTTTTTTAATTTTATTTTTATTTTTATTTTTTGTTTGTCATCTTTGCCTATTTTTTACTCTTAAATTTTGTTCTTAGTTAATCCCCTTGTCACTAAACCTAGGGATCTTATTACCCTGTTATATTTAAAGTAACTTGGTATTTGTTTCATGTAATCATTTATTGGAATTAAGTAATAGTATAATTGTTTATATCATCTACCTCAGTATCATAGTAAAATCTTCCACATTAATATACTCTCACCCTGTTTATTTTTACACTTAGATTTATATTAGAGTAAAATTCAAGATTTACTCAGATATTCATGTCATCTTTTTTTTTCTTTTTTCGGAATTATCTATTTGAGCTCACTTTGTTTTCTTAGGTTCATACCAACTATAGGATTTTAATTAACCATTACTAAGCTAATTATCCTCAAGTTCATTTTACTTTATGATTATTATTTTTCTTATTTTTTATTTTACATTTATATTGTCAGTCTCTACTGATTTTTTGTTTTTATTTTATCTAACTTCTGTGTCCTTCCTGGCTATCTATTGGATCTCTATTTTACTTCTAAATTGTTACTATTTTATTGTATTTGCTTTTATTCTTGTGCTTTCCTATATCATGTATCTTGTATCGTGATCCCTCTGCATCTCTATGCACACTGATATTGATCCTGATCAAAATCTTCTGTCTCATATCTACACCAACCAGCACATTGATCATCATTATTGCAAGTATTTCACAGCACACCAGGCTAAAAACAAACTCCAAAATAACACCTGTTTATCAGTTTACAACCAAAATGTTAGATCACTTGGTAAACATTTTGACGATTTAAATGCATTACTCACAGCACTAGGTACTAACTTATCGTTCATTATTTAACAGAAACTTGGCTAAATAAAGACTATACCCAACTCTACAACTTAGCTGGTTATAAAGCCATTCATAACTGTAGGCCTAATAAAAAAGGTGGTGGCACAGCTATATATTACCGAGATACATTTATCTGCAACAGTATTATTAGTGACAGAGATGACTACTGTGAATATACTTTTGCTCAGTTTACAATTAAATCCCTTAAATCCTCTTTGACTATTGGAGCCATCTATAGATTTCCCAATACTAACATAGCTTCTTTCTCAGACAACCTAAGGAATCTTATTATAAACAACAATCTCAACAAAAACCACATCATTCTGGGAGGAGACTTTAATATTGACCTGGGTCAACAAAATTGCTCTCAAGTTGACTATTTCCTTAACAGCATGAACTCCTGTATGCTAATCCCCACAATCACCAAACCTACCCGAGTCACTCAAACATCAGCCACTACCTTGGACCACATATGGACAAACATAACAGCTCCCCTTGTATCTGGTATAATCTACGACAGAACAACTGACCACTATCCTACCTTTCTCATAGCGAACATGGACATAACACCACCAAAAAGCAAGAAACTTTCATTTAGGCTACACAGTGAATCAGCTTTAGGCAATCTTACAGATGCACTTCACAATATTAACTGGGATTCTGAATTCAATAATACCCAGGATATAAATTCATTAGCTAACCTCTTCCTCTCCAAAACTCTAAGCCTCTACAACCTTCATTGTCCCCTTCTTACCAAGCAAGTAACTGACAAAAGATTAAACAATCCATGGCTCACAAGTGGCATTCTCAACTCAATCAACAAGAAACATGAATATGAAAAGAAACTTAGGATTGGCCTAGTTTCAAAGGAAGTAGCTAAAAGGTACTCATCAATGCTTACCAGTATCATAAGAAAGGCAAAACTTGCATATTATGTGAATAGATTCAATGAAGCAAAAGGCAACATGAAAAGCACTTGGAAAACCATCTCTAGTATCCTAGGAACTAAACAACACTCACATAACCAAATAAAACTCTACAAGGATGGGGATATACCGTCAACTGATTTAGAAATGGCAAATGAATTTAATAGTTTTTTTCATCGGTTGGTGCTAATCTTGCCAGTAAAATCCCACAGACTCAGACACATATTAACACATATCTCTCAGGCAGCTATCCAAACTCTCTACTCCTTTCACCAATCAGCCCGGCAGATGTTGTGTCCATCATACACTCTCTAAAAACCAAGGCAGGGAACACCAGTGAAATTCCGTCCATTGTATACAAGAGAGCCTCCCATGCCCTTGCCCCACCCATAGCCCTACTGTTCAACAAATCTATAGAGTGTCACACCTTCCCTGATATCCTCAAAAAAGCAAGAGTAACGCCAGTCCATAAAGGAGGCAATCCGGCGGACATAAACAATTATAGACCAATATCAAATCTACCCATTCTATCAAAAATATTTGAAAAAATTATTTACAAACAGCTCTATTCCTACCTCGTAAAATTCGACATACTCAGCCCCTGCCAGTTTGGCTTCAGGTCCCAAAAGAGCACCAACGATGCAATCATTAGTCTCCTTGACGTAATCTACTCAGCCCTTGACAAAAATGAGTTTCCGATTGGACTCTTCATTGACCTAAGAAAAGCCTTTGATACTGTTAATCACAACTACCTCTTACTTAAACTCCAGCATTATGGAATCCGAGGCCTTGCCCTTGACTACATCCGATCCTATCTTAGTGACAGACACCAATATGTAACTATCAATGATACAACTTCTTCCACTCTACCAATTACCGTTGGAGTGCCACAGGGCAGTATCTTAGGACCTCTTCTATTTCTTATATATATAAACGATCTGCCTAATGTCTCTAATATTCTCAAACCTATATTGTTTGCTGACGATACTACTCTTATCTATTCAGACCTCAACCCACATACACTAAATAATGTTGTGAATAATGAATTAAAAAAGTCCACTTATGGATGTCAACTAACAAACTAACATTAAACATCGAAAAGACTTACTACATCTTATTTGGAAGCAAATCATCAAATGCAATTCAGCTACAGATAGACAACATTAACATCAGTAATAAAAATGATGGCAAGTTTCTTGGCCTATTCCTAGACAAGAGACTCAACTTCAGCACCCACATTCAACACAACTAAGAAAGTCTCTAAGACAGTTGGTATACTCTCCAAAATCAGATATTATGTTCCTAACTCTGCTCTCCTCTCTCTATATTATGCACTAATCTACCCCTATCTTAATTATGGTATCTGTGCATGGGGGTCTACCACTGCAAACCACCTTAAGCCCATCATCACCCAGCAAAAATCTGCTATCAGAATAATAACTAACTCTGCTTTCAGACAACACTCAGCTCCCTTGTTTAAATCCCTAAACTTGCTAAATATTAACTCCCTCCACACATTCTCTTGTGTCAACTACATTTACAAAACCCTGTTCTTAAATGCAAACCATGCTCTGAAACTCTCTCTGGACAGATGTAATAGGACCCATTATCACCACACCAGAAATAAATATCTCTTTGATATCCCCAGGGTCAAACTTAATCTGTGTAAACACTCTATGCAAATTAAGGGACCTAGTCTATGGAACTCACTCCCTAGTGAATTGAAAAACTGTAAAACTTTTGCCTTATTTAAAAACAAAACCAAAAAGTACTTAATTTCATCTTCTTAGTTTCCTACACTGAGCTTTATTTTTGCTCTGTACCTAGTGTTACCCAATCTCCTAATTCTTATGTATTTAACCCAAACAACCTTATCATTGTGTTCATTGCTGTCTTCCTTTATGTGCTAGCCATTTGCTGTATTGTGCCTACCAATTTTTGTCAACTACCATTCAAGCTGTCATTGCAATCAATCTTAGCTACCTAAGTGCTTTATTATACTATACCTACAATTTTCTCTCATCTTTTTTTTTTTCTTGCCATGTAACTGTTATCATTTCTTTTTTATAAATTTTGCTAGTATTTTCCTTCTTAAAATTTTCTTAGATTAAGGACCTGCCCGAAACGCTGCGCGTACTAGTGGCTTTACAAGATTGTAATTACCATATTATATATTCTCACATTCCCAATGTACCTTCTTGTATATGAATAAATAAATAAATAAATAAATAAATAAATAAATAAATAAAAATAGCAGAACGGTATTAATATAAACACTTTTGTTATAGTTTATCAACAAATACTGTTTCTTTCTATTAACGTCATTCCATAGAAAATAGAAATTTTATATTTTAAATGGTAGACTAAACACTTATTTTCTTCGTCTGTTTGGCGTAATACTACTACTACTACTACTACTACTACTACTACTACTACTAATAATAATAATAATAATAATAATAATAATAATAATAATAATAATAATAATAATAATAATAATAATATATTAATAATTTAATCACAAGAAGGTTTTAGTTTAGTTCATTTATTATGCATCTCATACCCATCCTGTGAGCGGTAGTGGAAAGGGTTACAGAGGCACATAATGAGCTCAGGGACTGAACCCCACAATTCATTTAGCTAAGCAAATTACACTCTTGATGAGCTAGTTACAAAATTCAATACACATCGTCACATCATCAATGGGATCGAGATCGACCGCAAGTACAATTTCTAAATTAAGCAACTGACATATGTGGAGAGCTAGCGTCACAACTGATATGTTTGTCCTGCACACCGCCCCCCACCCAGTGGGCAGCGGTGGATTGGTTACAATCACTTAGTTGTTACCGACAGTTAGCAAACTGGAGATATTTGGCCAAGACTTCTGGCAGAAGATCATTTTGAATGAAATAATTACACATCTTTCTTTACAAGAATGTACTCACATTATGTACTCCATCTGGGTGTTTTTGGCTGTTGTCAGGTCTGCACAACTGGGGTTCCCTTTGTGCTGGACACCCAGCTGTAGCCAAACTTCTCTTGATGTCACTAACTGCTTCGTGTCTGGCAATCTTTCCCTTTGTCTTACGACAGATGAGACCATGGCTGCCGTGTTGGTCTGCCCGTGCATGGCCGCAAACACACCGGTGTTCGGTGGAGATAGGGGCGGCAAGGCGCAGAGCAACACCATTACTTAGGGCCCGATGGTCCAGGCGGGTGCCCAAGGTGGATGTAGGGACTGCCAACAGGAAGTCCCCAGCATGGGGGGGCTTGCACAGCTAGGAGACGCGCTCTGTCCTGATAAGCTGCCTCCAGCAATGCTTTGGCGATGTTCTCCACTATGGGGCTATCCCATTTGGCCTGTTTACCGTCGTTTGGAAAAGTTGGTCGGGTGTGTGAATTTGCAAGTGTCCCACTGACCAGCTCTTTCCACAAATTTGGGATCAAGAATCCCAATGGAGTTCCTTAGGTATTCTGGTAGTATTTCATTCACTAATTCACTTGTAGCACTGGTCGAGGATAAGAATGCCGGCAATGCTAACTGTGTCGCCATGCAAACACCTATACCCCCGAGTCTAACTGGGAGCGTTGCTTGGTCCCACTGGTCATCTTAGAGGCTTAACACTTTCATAGTTATTGCCTTTAGGAGTGAGTCGTATTCCGTCAATTTTGGGCTGTCAAAGGAAGGAGCACACCTGAGGAAATAGGTAAGTCTGGGCAAGACCAGGCACCTTGTAAGAAGGTACAAAGCATCGTGAGCATCCAAAGTCCCTATTCTCGCCTCCATCCTCCTCAGGTCTTTAACCTTTTCTTCGAGGACTACCTCAATGGCGTTCGAGCCCAGAGGTGCCCCTAGCAGCACATTGTCGGTGGGAACGATCACTTGGGCTCCTGGCAATAAGATTCGTACTGCATCTATGAATGGTTGCCTGGTTGAGATGATTTCACACTTTGATTGATTTAGTGTAAGGCCTAACTCCTCTCCCTTAGATTTCACTAGCTGAAGATCTCCTAGCAGGGATTCCTGTGTCCCTGCCAGGGTGCCATCGTCCAGGAACCAGATGTTGAATTCGCTGGACAACCTGCTTGTGACCTCCTTAGCTGCCATGCAGAAAAGAAAAGGGGCAAGTGGGTCTCCCTGCGAGACACCTTCTGCGGAAACAACTTCATGTTCCCCAAGAAACAGTGTCGAGTCCCTACTGTACCCTGCTGAAACGAAGGGAAGTAGAGAAGGAAAGCTGGTTCGAACTGCTTCCAGTACCACATCCCTTTTTACCTGGTTGAAGGCATTTTTAAAGTCTAATTTAATTAATGCCTTATTTTCTGGGAGGTGCTTGATATAGGCTCGTGCTGCATGAGCTGCTGCTTCACAGCCATGGGGGACACCAAAACCTAGTTGATGGGGTCGAAGCATCGTTGCAGCGTCTATGCTGATTTTTCTGACAGCTGCCCTAGCAACAAGGCGCCGAAGTGTGTTGCCCACGGCAATGGGTCTGACTCCACCACCCTTCTTCTTAAGGGCACAAAGGTATGCTCCGAAGAAGAAGGGTTTAATTGTATCTGGGATCAACCCAGAGAGACAGTAGTTGACAAACTTCGCGATCTCTGACAGCAGTGTCTCGGCAACTTCGCCGAGAACTGGGTTTGTCATCTCCTTGAGGTGCTGAGGTCTTACTCCAGTGTATCCCCCTGCTGAGCCTGGTGGAAATGACATGATGGCTTTGTATACCTCTGACGCTTGGGGGAATAGAGGTCCCATGTCTGGGACATTTGTGTCCCGAGCAGTGGGTTCCCATGGTCCTCTGGGAGGGTGCTTCTCTCTCAGTGAGTCGGCAGTTGCAGTCTTTCTAGGGGCGATTGTTTCTTCACTGGTAAGTAACCTAATTACCCCTACTGTGTTGCCCTCTTCAATTTTCTTGGTCCCTTGTGTTCCAAGCTTAAAATTGGAACTTTTGGGTCTTCCACGACGGTTTTTGCGTTGAGGAGGGATTGGGATCAAGTTGTCAGCTCTGGGGAAATTATTTATTGCCCTAGTGACTGATGAGGCTAGTGACGTGCCTCCTCTTGCAGGTACGTCTAAGCAAATATTGCCAAACAGGAGCAAAATATGCAATGCTTTGATGGTGGCCACAGCATTAAGATTTTCAGACCGTTCACTCACTTTCCTTAGAAGGTCTGTGTGTTTCCCTGCTGCAAATGGGCGCGCAGCTTTAGGAATGTGGGGAAGAGTTCTGGTTGTGGATGCTTTGATGGTCCCCAGGAGGTCATCTGATGACATGAAGCTTGCTGGGATGTGTGAGGGTGCCGGGGGAACCGGTGGGCCTTCTCTTTCTACAGGTTCCGTCCATGAACCCTCATAGCCGTTGTGCTGACGTAGGATTCAATCGTTTCTAATGCAGTAAGATTCGTCACAAACTCGACACGTTCCTCTGGGTCTGGGTCCCCCTCTGGGTGCGCCTCTGGGTGCATTGTTCCCAGAAGCGTGTTCTTGGCTGAGGGGTTCCTGGTTAGTTGGGGGAGTCCCCTCCGTCCCCCGGGCGGGCTGTGACATAGGCGTGGCATGGGAGGGTGGACACAGGTGGTGGCGGCAGGGGTAGTTAGCTGTCCCTCGCACTCACCACTCATGTGGGTACTTGTGTCTCCCTCCCTTTTGGGATGAACCTGAATGCTTGCTGTGACCTGTGCCATATCTGGGTGCATGGAGGGTAACACATCTCTGCAACAAGCACTGTGTGGGCGGTGAATAGCTGGGTGGGAGACGCCCAGACATATATATATATATGTCGTACCTAGTAGCCAGAACGCACTTCTCAGCCTACTATGCAAGGCCCGATTTGCCTAATAAGCCAAGTTTTCATGAATTAATTCTTTTTTGACTACCTAACCTACCTAACCTAACCTAACCTAACTTTTTCGGCTACCTAACCTAACCTAACCTATAAAGATAGGTTAGGTTAGGTTAGGTAGGGTTGGTTAGGTTCAGTCATATATCTACGTTAATTTTAACTCCAATAAAAAAAATGACCTCATACATAATGAAATGGGTAGCTTTATCATTTCATAAGAAAAAAATTAGTGAAAATATATTAATTCATGAAAACTTGGCTTATTAGGCAAATCGGGCCTTGCATAGTAGGCTGAGAAGTGCGTTTGGCTACTAGGTACGACATATATATATATATATATATATATATATATATATATATATATATATATATATATATGTATATATATATCGTACCTAGTAGCCAGAACGTCGTTCTCGGCCTACTATGCAAGGCCCGATTTGCCTAATAAGCCAAGTTTTCAAGAATTAATATATTTTCTCTAAATTTTTTCTTATGAAATGATAAAGCTATCCATTTCATTATGTATGAAGTCAATTTTTTTTTATTAGAGTTAAAATTAACGTAGTTATATGACCGAACCTAACCTAAGCTAACCTATCTTTATAGGTTAGGTTACGTTAGGTAGCCGAAAAGTTAGGTTAGGTTAGGTTAGGTAGTCGAAAAACAATTAATTCATGAAAACTTGGCTTATTAGGCAAATCGGGCCTTGCATAGTAGGCTGAGGAGTGCGTTCTGGCTACTAGGTACGACATATATATATATATATATATATATATATATATATATATATATTATATATATATATATATATATATATATATACACAACTTTAGAACACTTTCCCACCAGGAGACTCGAACCCTAGCCAGCACAAAAGCCTTCCAGCAACTGGCATAACAGGTAGCGCCTTAACCCACTGCACCACGCTCAGACCCTTAAAAGAGATGGTAATTTCGGGGTATTTCAACACCTCAAAAACCACCACCTCCCAAGGCAACTAGAGCAAGTGAGGGTCAATTTTACGTTTTTTCATCAAGTCCCTGTTAATATGGGGAAGACACTGTGTCTATGCTTAATGCCCAACTTGCCTAAACACGCAAGAGAAGTTATTCAACTTTACAACACTTTCCCCCAGGAGACTCGAACCCTAGCCAGCACAGAAGCCTTCCAGCAACTGCATAACAGGTAACGCCTTAACCCACTGCACCACGCTCAGACCCTTAAAAGAGACCCCGAAATTACCATCTCTTTTAGGGTCTGAGCGTGGTGCAGTGGGTTAAGGCGTACCTGTTATGCCAGTTGCTGGAGGCTTCTGTGCTGGCTAGGGTTCGAGTCTCCTGGTGGGAAAATGTTCTAAAGTTGTATAACTTCTCTTGCGTGTTAGGCAGTTGGGCATCATATATATATATATATATATATATATATATATATATTATATATATATAATATATATATATATATATATATATATATATATATGCTATGTGGTGCTATATAGCCTCTAGTGGCCGCTATGTGGTGCTTAGGCTGTATTACCTGCCACTTACCCAGTGACCACAGTATCTTAGAACCTCGCTAATTAGACGCTGATTCAACGGTATCAAAGTTGAGTGAACGTTAAAACAACGCCACACTTGTTCCAGTGTGGCAGCAGATGCTGCTTCTGGAAACTTTTCTTATTAAGACTTCTCAATAGCCTAGCTAATAGAGCTTTGCCACACACGCGGAGGGGGGTGGGGGTCCAGGTTCGAGACCCCAAACAGCCCAGGTGAATGGAATGCCACACTTGGGAAGGTGGTGGGTGACTGTTATGACTTGTATGTTATTATATTATAATTAAATACAATGTTTGTACAACTTCTTTAGCGTTTGTATACCTCAGTTTTACGATGATTGGTTACTAACTTTTCAGTTAGTTAAATAATGTTCAAATGGTCCGTTGGGCGATTCTCCATATTGCTGATATTTCCTCTCCTGTTCTGGAGCCTATGAGCATATTTGCAGTGCACCTGGGCTCCAGTCCTGATGCAGTGAACCTCTGTTGTGCAGTTGTGGCTGCCATGTACAGTGTCGAGGGGGAGAAGGGAGGAACAATGTTATGTCAGCACCTAAAAAGGAATCAAACTCTCAAACCGGCTTTTAAATGGTTTGAGAGAAAAGCGGCCATTATGGGACAGTTTAGAATGAGTGACCTATTTTTCATTTGAAAGAATTTCTGTAGTAGTTAAGGAGTATTGTTGATATTACAAATACACCATGGACATGATATAAGAAAGAATAACGAAAGAAAATAGTCCGTAAAGGAGCAAAATGCAAAACCCTTAACCAAAACATAGACCTAATCATATTCTATAAAACAAGAAGACTACCGACCTCCTCATTCAAAGCAGCCCGAAACCGACTGAGAACCCTTTACAGCAGTCCAACGTAGTATAATATGCACACCTGCCTCCACGAAGGATGTAGCCTCAATCTAAGTACATAGGTATGACGTCGACCAAGCTGACGAGGCGTTTGACCTGTCATCTTCAATCAGTGCCCCTAAAAATGACATGAGACAAGCCCATAACATCACCCTAACAAAGAAATGTTGAACAAAAATGTTTCTAAGATAAATGTTGAATAAAATTACTTGCGTATTAGACAAAATCCAAGATTAATATCCAAATACAAATTACAAATTCTTGAAGCGATTCACATAAAAGTCGAACAACCCACCATAAATACTCAAATGACGGAACTATTAACTCTACTCACCATGAGAGTGAGAACAAAACTGGAACGTCAAGATGCCAACGATGACGAATAACTAACTTGACCTAACTACACCTGACTAATATATATATGTATAGGTTATTGATCCGTGCTTCTACTTTTACTCCTTACTCCTCACCCAATTGTATGCATAGGTTATTGACCTATGCCTCGATCTTACCTTTAATTTTTCACCGAATTGTGTGTTCCTGACTTTCCCAGTGTATAAATTTATACACTGGGTAAAATATATATCACTTATATTATTTTTACGGGCTCACTATAGTCCTGCTAAATGGAAATTTTGTTCTTAGTAGCTGAATCTAAAACAACATTAATAAATCTATACGTTCTGTCCTGTCCCTCCCAAGAGCGGTCGTAAGGAGACCGCATACAGCCCCGCTCCTGTGCCAGGTAAGTCCACTATAGGGACTTACCTGGCCACACATTTATGATTCACCCATAAAATCAGCAGACTTCTAGATGTACTACTGCTCGGCTTAGACTCGGTTACAAGTATCTCTGGGAATTTTATTTTTCTGCCGATGTAAACCTAACCCAATGTAAACTGTCAACAAAATTATTCGACACCCTCCGTCACTGTGTGATGGAGTGCGAAAAG
>WNGS01164437.1:14045328-14059959 GCA_020271785.1 Procambarus virginalis
AGCTCGTAACCCAAAGCTAATTTCAACATAAGAAATAATGGGAAATGAATTAATCCGTTCCAGACTACCCAAAAACCTCACTTCAAACTAAATTTTATACTTATTCAACTAAATCTACACTACAAAACTATGTTCAAGTTACTACTTACCATTGGTGATGAATACTGTAGGCATATGGACGATGGTGAGGAGGGGAGAGGAGGAGAGGTGTTACTGTTTGGAAGGGGAGTCCCCTTCCATTATAACATCAGGCAGTGAGGACCTCTCAGGGGTGCATTGTCTGGCATGTTTTGCCTGCATACCACTAGGTCCTAGTTGTGGCTCACTACTCTATGTTCTCACAACATATCTGTCTATGGAAGCTTGTTTTTCCCTTCTGTGCAAGATGTCTCTATAGTGAGGCATCACATTGTCATTGAAAAGATTAAGACAACGGCCTACTACAGCTTTCTCTGGGCGAGTCTTTTCAATGAAAGTTTGAATCTCTTCCCACATCTGACACACCTTCTTAATTTCTGCAGAAGGGACATTCGTTACTGCCTCATCCTCCTTCACTGGAGAATCATCAGCTCGGTCGTCTTGCTGTTCCTTTTGAAGGGCTTGGAGTTCTTCGGTGGTCAGTTCTTCGTTGTGTTCTTCCACCAACTCCTCCACATCATCACCATCCAATTCCAAGCCCATTTGCCGGCCCAGAGTAACAATTTCCTCAACAATAGGCACATCATTTACAGACTCAAACCCCTCAAAGTCGAGTTCTGTCACACATTCAGGCCACAATTTTCTCCAGCCAGAGATCAGGGTTCTTTCAGTCACTTCTTGCCAGGCTTTGTCAACGAATTTTAAATCATTACAAATGTTAAAATGGTGTTTCCAGAACTCTTTGAGGGTGAGGTTTGTGGCTTCAGTCACTTCAAAACATTTCCAGAAAAGTGCCCTTTCATAAAGTTTCTTAAAATTCGCTATGATTTTCTGGTTCATAGGCTGAATTAGAGGAGTGGTGTTAGGAGGAAGGAACTTTACTGTGAGAAATTTATTGTATCTGGGCAACAAATCATTTTGCAAGCCTGGAGGATGAGAAGGAGCATTGTCGAGGAGAAGCAGGGCCTTGAGTGGCAAATGTTTCTCCTGCAGATATTTTTCTATGGCAGGGCACAGCACTTCATTCACCCACTCCGTAAAAAATCCTAGTCACCCATGCCTTATTATTAGCTTTCCACATCACACACATTTGGTTTTTCTGCACTTTATACTGTTTGAAAACCCTTGGATTTTCAGAATGATACACTAGCAAGGGTTTAATTTTCAAATCGCCACTAGCATTTGAACACAGCACAAGCGTAAACCTATCTTTCATAGGCTTGTGACGGGCAAGGTTTTTCCTCCTTGGTAATGTATGTCCTCTTAGGCATCTTTTCCAGAACAGTCCTGTTTCGTCACAATTAAACACCTGTTGCGGTAGGTAACCCCTCAGCCTCTGCAAACTCCTAAAATTCTTCAATAAATTTCTCAGCGCCTCGTTTGTCTGAGCTGGCAGCCTCCCCATGCCTCACAACGCTATGAATACCGCTTCTTTTCTAAATTTCTCAAACCATCCCCTGCTTGCCTTAAAGTCTCTTTCTGCACTCGTTCCAGGGTTTTTCTTTACAAGGTCTTCGTGCAATACCCTGGCTTTCTCACAAATGATGGCCTCTGAAACACTATCACCCACTTACTCCTTGTTGTGTATCCAAATTAACAACAACTTTTCCACTTCCTCAAGTATTTGTGATCTTTGTTTTGTGATTGTTGATACTCCTTTTGCCACTTTGGTACTCATAATGTCCTTTTTCTTGGAAAGTATAGTGCATATCGTTGATGTCAATTTGTTGTACTGCCTACAAAGTTCAACAACACGTGCACCATTTTCATGCTTCCAAATGATCTCTTGCTTTTCCTCTATCGTCATCCTCACATGCGATTTCTTGCCTTGAACCTTACCACTGGCACTCTTGGGACCCATTGCAATGTATATTATAACAAATTTTATGCTCAAATAGCAAAAACTCCAAAAATAAAATGGTAAATCCTTGTGAAGAATTCAGGCGGGATAGTCACTGGGTGCGAGGCACTGGCAAACTGAGCGGCGATCGCCGAGCCACCACATGGTAGGTCGGCCCGTACGCGTATCAACAAACTCGTATCCTGAGGCAACTCTTGTAACCCAATGCAAATTTTCCGAGCAAATCCTGCTCGTAACCCGAAAAACTCGTAACCAGGGACGCTCGTAAGCCGAGGTACCACTATACAGTAAGTGGAACTTGGTATTTATTTTTACATAGAGATGTTCAGGGAAGGGAATTTATCATTTTGCGAAGAAAAAATAATTTTTGGGAACACTATTTCATGCGCACGGAGAATTTCACAATAAACTTTTTAACCACAGCATGGTGGTTAAAAAGATCAATGCAACAGCCTACTACAGCTTTATCTGGGTGATTCTTTTCAGTAAAACTTTGCAGTCCTTCCCATACTGCACACATTTGTTGAATTAATGAGGAAGGGTCATTCTCTACTGCCTACTCTTCCTCCCCTGATGATTGTTGTATCGCCTAGCTAGTTCAACAACACAAGTACCATTTTCATGCTTCCGAATGATCTCTTGTTTTTCCTCTATTGTCATCCTCACATGCAATTTCTTGACTTGAATCTTACCACTGGCTTTTTTGGGACCCATGGCAAGATAGATAATAACTTTTATGCTCAAATGGCCAAATATACCTGGTTGATACCTGTTTGATGGGGTTCTGGGAGTTCTTCTACTCCTCAAGCCCGGCCCGAGGCCAGGCATGACTTGTGAGAGTTTGGTCCACTAGGCTGTTGCTTGGAGCGGCCCCACAGGCCCACATACCCACCACAGCCCGGTTGGTCCGGCACTCCTTGCAGGAAACAATCTAGTTTCCTCTTGAAGATGTCCACGGTTGTTCCGGCAATATTTCTTATGCTCGCTGGGAGGGTGTTGAACAACAGTGGACCTCTGATGTTTATACAGTAGTGTTCTCTGATTGTGCCTATGGCACCCCTGCTCTTCACAGGTTCTATTCTGCATTTTCTTCCATATCGTTCACTCCAGTACACTTATTTTACTGTGTAGATTTGGTACTTGGCCCTCCAGTATCTTCCACGTGTATATTATTTGATATCTCTCTCGTCTTCTTTCTAGTGAGTACATTTGGAGGGTTTTGAGACAATCCCAATAATTTAGGTGTTTTATCGCATCTATGCATGCCGTATATGTTCTCTGTATTCCCTCTATTTCAGCAATCTCTCCTGCTCTAAAGGGGTATGTGAGTACTGAGCAGTGCTCAAGACAGGACAACACAAGTGACTTGAATACAACTATTGTGATGGGATCCCTGGATTTGAAAGTTCTCGTAATCCATCCAATCATTTTTCTGGCTGACGCAATATTTGCTTGGTTATGCTCCCTAAACGTGAGGTCATCAGACATCATTATTCCCAAATCCCTTTCATGCTGTTTTCCTACTATGGGCACATTTGATTGTGTTTTGTACCCCTTACTGTATTACGTTTAAGGTCCTCATTTTTACCATACCTGAGTACCTGGAATTTATCACTGTTAAACATCATGTTATTTTCTGATGCCCAGTCAAAAACTTTATTAATATCAGTTTGAAGTTTTTCAATGTCTTCAGCAGAGGTAATTTTCATACTGATTTTTTAGTGTCATCTGTAAAGGATGATACAAGGCTGTGACTTGTATTTTTGTCTATATCTGATATGAGAAGGAAAAGCAGCTGTGCAAGGACTGTACCCTGAGGTACAGAGCTTTTAACTGCACTTGGACTAGAATTTATATGGTTGACTGTTACTCGCTGAGTCCTGTTGGACAGAAAACTGAGTATCCAGCGTCCTACTTTACCGGTTATTCCCATTGACTTCATTTTGTGTGCTATAACACCATGGTCACATTTATCGAAAGCCTTTGCGCAGTCTGTGTATATTACATCAGCATTCTGTTTTCCTTCTAATACCTCAGTGACTTTGTCGTAGTGATCAAGTAGCTGTGAGAATCATGATCTTCCTGCTTGAAATCCATGTTGGCCTGGGTTGTGAAGGTCATTGGTCTCCATGAAATTGGTGACCTGACTCGTAATCACTCTCTCAAATAATTTTATTATGTGCAACGTTAGTGCAACTGGTCTATAATTCTTTGCCAATGCTTTGATCCCTCCCTTGTGTAGAGGGGCTATGTCTGCTACTTTAAGTGCATCTGGTATCTCCCCCATGTCCAAGCTCTTCCTCCACACTATACTGAGTGCCTGTGCTACTGGCACTTTGCATTTCTTTATAAATGTTGAATTCCATGAATCTGAACCTGGGGCCGAGAGCATGTGCATGTTTTCGATTTCTCTTTCAAAGTCTAGTACGCTCATGTTGATATCCGTTCTATTTACAGGGGTTTTGATATCCCGCATAAATAAATTGTCTGGATCTTCCACTTTCATGTTGTTTGTTGGAGCGCTAAACATGTCCTCATGCTGCTTTTATAGGATTTCACTAATTTCTTTGTCAGCCTCAGTGTATAACCTTCAATTGTGCGAATAGGTCCAATACTGGCAGTGGTTTTGCTTTTGATTTTACATATGTGAAGTATTTTGGATTTTTCTTTATTTCCTGAATTGCTTTCTGTTCTAACAGCCTTTCTTCAGTTTCATATGAGTGTTTCAATTTCCGCTCGATTTCTTCAATCTCCCTATTTAAATTATTCCTTCTTTCACGGGAAATTCGTGTCTGCATAAGCATTTCCGTTATTTTTTTCCTTCTTTTATAGTGTCGTCTGTGTTCTCTTTCTACGTTCGATCTCTTTCTGGCTTTCCTGAAAGGAACATGTTTCAGACAGACTTGATATGCTTCCGAAGTCAGTTTATCTATTCCTTCTGTAGGACTTGTATTACTAAGAACAGTTTCCCATGGAATGTTTTTAAGTTCCCTGTTTATTTTCTCCCAGTCTATCCTTTTATTATTAAAATTGAATTTACTGAATAGCCCCTCTCGCTTTATCAATGTTTTAGGTCTATTCTGAGTATTGATGGCAGTTTGCACTTCAATGAGCTTGTGATCTGAGTATGTGGTATCTGATATCGTAATGTCCCTGATAACGTCTCCATTGTTCGTAAAGACCAGATCTAGAATATTTTCATTTCTCGTTGGCTCCAATATCTGCTGGTAGAGTGAAAATTTGTCACAGAATCTAAGTAGTTCTCTAGTCTGTGGTTGGTTAGGTCCCGATAGATTTCCTGGTATAATATTATTGTTTGCTATTCTCCATTTGAGACTAGACAAGTTGAAGTCACCTAGGAAGATAATATCAGGTATCGGGTTCTCCAAATTATTAAGGCTATTCTCTATTTTGTTTATCTGTTCTGTGAATTCCTCGGCAGTTGCATCTGGCGGTTTGTATACAGTATTAGAATAATCCCTAAGTTTATTTTCTTTATTTTTAATCCCAGTACCTCTACCACCTCATTTGTAACGTTAAGGAGCTCCGAGCATTCTAGGTCTTCCCTAATATACAGACCCCACTCCTCCATGTGACCTAATTTTCCTATCACACCTGTATAGGTTATATCCTGGAATCCAGATCTCACTGTCTAAGAATTCCCCTGCATTGGTTTCTGTGAAAGCTCCAAATACTGCATTTGACTCCGCGAGGAGGCCATTTATGAACTGTACTTTGTTGTTCTTATTTTTAGGCCTTGTACGTTGGCAAAGATGAATGAGGTTACTCTATTAGTGATAGTTTGACTGGGAGACTTTTTTGGCAAGCCCATTATGCATGGTCATATTGAGTTTGATCTGACAGACAAAACACTGTAAATCCTTGTTTAGAATTCAGGCTGGATAGTCATTGGGCGTGAGGCACTGGTAAACTGAGGTGCGATTGCCGTGCCACAACGAGCTAGGTCAAAACACTGTAAATCCTTGTTTAGAATTCAGGCTGGATAGTCATTGGGCGTGAGGCACTGGTAAACTGAGGTGCGATTGCCGTGCCACAACGAGCTAGGTCAGCCCGTACGCGTATCAACAAACTCATTACCCGATGCAATGCTCGTATCCCGATGCAACTTTTCCGTCCAAATCGTGCTCGGGTTACAAGCAGGATTTGGTTGGAAAATTTGCATCTGGATACGAGCTTTGCATTGGTAACGAGTGGGCTGATACACGTACGGGCCAACCTAGCGCGTAGTGGCTCGGCGATTGCCACTCAGTTTACCAGTGCCTTGCACCCAGTGATTATCCCACCTGAATTCTTCACAAGGATTTACAGTGTTTTGTCGGATATTTGGCCATTTGAGCATAAAAGTTGTTATTATATATCTTGCAATGGGTCCCAAGAAAGCCAGTGGTAAGGTTCAAGGCAAGAACTCGCATGTGAGGATGACAATAGAGGAAAAGCAAGAGATCATTCGGAAGCATGAAAATGGTGCACGTGTTGAACTTTGTAGGCAGTACAACAAATCCACATCAATGATATGCACTATACTTGCCAAGAAAAAAGACATTATGAGTGCTAAAGTGGCAAAAGGCATATCAACAATCACAAAACAAAGACCACAAATACTTGAGGAAGTGGAAAAGTTGTTATTAATTTGGATACATAACAAGGAGTTAGCGGGTGATAGTGTTTCAGAGGCAATCATTTGTGAGAAAGCCAGGGTATTGCACGAAGACCTTGTACAGAAAACCTCTGGAACACGTGCAGATACAATAGACTTTAGCCCTTAAAGTGCGCATCACGTCATATGACGTGTTGGACGTTGTTCCAGTCAACTGCGCATCACGTCATATGATGTGTTGGAGTGCTACGCAAGATTTAAACGGCCCGCGGATACACGGGGTTCACCACACCTTCATCAGGGCTCTTGTAAACAGACGCCATTTAAAAAAAAAATCGTGGGCCAAACTCCCGGGTGTTATTGGCCTCAGTATTGAGTGAGCAACCAAGCCTGACGCACGCAGCGTGAGCTAACAGCACTGCTGTTCAGCTTGTGACCACAGCATCGCCTAAAAATGCCAAAATATACTTATTCATGCTATTATGTAGCGATGATATTATTACAGAAGACCCCTGACTGTGATAAAACCGACCAGGGTTCTGATAATAGCAGGACTGTGATGATATTTAGCGCTGTGTGCCATGGAGGGAGGAGTAATGCTGTGGGAGGGAGGGTGGTGGCGATGTTTTCTGACTGTGTGTGGCCACCTTTTATTGACTGCACTCAGCATACCAGCTTAGTGGTTCGCTATAGTGAACACAAATGTAGATACTGTACTTATATAACGTGTGTATAGAGGGTATAAACAGCAAGAGAAGGTTTGGAGCCGCCATTTTGGTGAGGGCGGTGGCGTCGTCTGCACGACGCCACCGTGCAGACGACAGTGTTGTTTACTGGTTACCACGATGGTCTTTGGGCACCATACCAGTTTATTTGTACAAGTATGGTGAATAAAACAAGTAGATATTTATATATAGTGTGTGTATATAGCGTAATAACACCACACAGTATTGTTGGAGGAGAAATATTAGTGCGTCTGGCCTTGAGGGCGGCAGCCATCAGCTGACTGTGTTAGGTCCTACGTCTTTGTGCCTTTACTCACCATACAAGCTTAGATGTACAGTTATGGTGAACAAAACATGTAGATACTTATATATAATGTCTGTATATAGTGAATTATAGCAAAAACAGTATTGTGGGAGGAGAATGTGGGCGAGTCAGATGACTGGAGGGAGGGCGGGAGTGGCTGGCTGGTACACATCGGTCACTCCTCGTTACTTTTTGACTCATAATAGCTACTTAGTGGTTCGTTATAGTGAACAAAACATGCAGATACTTATATATAACCTGTGCTTATAGTGTAATAACCGACAAAGTATTTGTTCACTGATTGATGAACATAACTGAATCAACAATATGCACACCATATTTTTGAGTACAGCAATGATTCACTCGTTTTATTATATAAATATATCAAACTAAACACTAATGAATAATATTACAGCAAAAAAACTATGAAAAATCAATCGGAGACATTGAAATAATTAGGTAATTATCTCTTTGTGGCAACTCTGGCCTGACAGCTGGCGAGCAACAGACCGCCTGGGACGCATGCTGAGTCAGCGCCTATAATTTGCCAGACTTCCCCGCCCTATAGCAGGCAATATATGGCACTTACCATTTTTTATTATTTTTACCGTGATCAGTGAACACAAATTAACAGGTTAGGAAGAAAATTTTTTTTTTTTTTTTCAAAATGATATGCGCCTGTGGGGATGACAGGATATTAACCCCGAGCATGTTAAGGGTTAAGGCAAGCAGTGGATGGTTTGACAAATTTAAAAAAAGAGAGAGTGGTATTCATAGTGTTGTGAGGCATGGGGAGGCTGCCAGCTCAGACAAACCAGTGACTGAAAGATTTATTGAAGAATTTAAAGAGTTTGCAGAGGCTGAGGGATACCTACTGCAACAAGTGTTTAATTGTGATGAGACAGGACTGTTCTGGAAAAAGATTGCCTTGAGAGGACATACATTATTACCAAGGAGGAAAAAAACATTGCCCGGACACAAGCCTATGAAAGATAGGTTTACGCTTGTCCTGTGTGGAAATGCAAGTGGCGATTTGGAAATTAAACCCTTGCTTGTGTATCATTCTGAAAATCAAAGGGTTTTCAAACAGTATAAAGTGCAAAAAAAAACAAATGTGTGTGATGTGGAGGGCTAATAAGGCATGGGTGACTAGGATTTTTTTTTTCAGAGTGGATGAATAAAGTGGTGTGCCCTGCCATAGAAAAATATCTGCAAGAGAAAAATTTGTCACTCAAAGCCCTGCTTCTCCTCAACAATACTTCTGCTCATCCTCCAGGCTTGCAAGATGAATTGTTAAACAGACAATTACAGACACAGTAATTGTCTCACAGTAAAGTTCCTTCCTCCTAACACCACTCCTCTAATTCAGCCTATGGACCAGAAAATCATAGCGAATTTCAAGACTACTCCAAGACTCCATCTTGTTGTTAATTCAACAATGTAGAGAAATTTAAGTTATCATTCAATATTCAACTTTATAATTTACCTGTTCATGTATCTAGGTAATTTTCCAATTGTTTTGGAATGATGATTAAGTCGCCTTCAGCAATCAGTACAAGATTAATCTTTGGTAATCATCCTTGAAATTAATTTGGCAACTAAGCCGTAGGTCAGTTTCTCAGCTTGAGAGAGCAGGCTAGATTTAGTGTGGTTTAAGCAGCAACTGGAAGTGACTCCTCCTCCTCCTCCTCCTGGGGAGGTCAAGGTCACGACCTCTGGCCCAAGACTTTGAAGGGGGTTAGGAAAAAGTCTGTTTGTTAATGTATTGTTTAAGAAATCATGCCATTGCCCACTTATGATATTATCAGCTAGGGAGTGTTCGTGTACAGTATAACTAATTCATGTTTTAATAATTTGATTATTCATTTATTCATGTTTAGTCAGTTCCCTTTCATGTCTTTCATGATTATGCAGATCTTTAGATCCTGGGCTTTGGGCAATAACATCATGGGCTCCCTGTAAGTTTCTTTACCATTTCAATAGATTTCCCTATATTCTAGTTCAGTAGGCCACATTAATTTGAAATTCATCCTCCTATCATAGTAGGGGAGCCATATCTGTTGGACACCAGTTAGTCGCCATGGACAACACAAGGGTGACCTATACCCTCTTAAGCTAACAACTTAATAGGAATCAACAACTTGGTCAGCAGATTTGAATGCAATCTGCTCTACGCTGCAGAGCTCAGACTTCGAGAGAGGCCTGGGCATTGAAGCGTCCACACGCGCTCCCTCACACACTAGCTTCTAGAGCTGGCCCGTGTACAAGATATATATATATTTTTATAATAAAAACTTAGGAAAAAGCAGTGGACGTTTGGTACTCCAATTCCTGCCACACCTAATCATTCTACAACAACATCAACCGACTTTACATATTCGGAGAAATATGTTTAAGTGGCGATTCCTGTTTCATTGTCAATTAGGGGGATTAATCAGGGAGTGAATCAGGTGGGTGGCAGTGGAATGTTATAGAGTTCTCTAGAGTTTGCTGGTAGCTGANAAACAAGGCACGAGACAGCTTGCGAAACGGCGCAGACGTAACATCGATACCGAAGGCAAGCTGAAGCGGCTCCGCCAGCGCCGCACCATACGAGGCGACAGTGTTAGGTATAAGATGACGGTCCTGAAGCAACCAAGAGAGAAAGGACAAGACCACCCTAACAGACAATGAACTAACACGACGAAGATGCAAAATGAAACAGAGGGACTGCCAGGAAACTTTATACTGCCGCCGAGAAGAAGCCCTCAGGTGGGACACCAACAAGGAGGCCACCTGATCACCATAGAGATGATGATAAACTCGAGTCAAAAAAATCCATACGCGAAGACTCGAGGAGAAGATCGAACCAGCCACGTGACGTACCGGGCCGATCTGCTGAAAGAGGCGGAGCCGTGGGAAAACCCTCGGGTTCGGACACCGAGCAAGCAGCGCCTGAAACCAAGGCTGGGCCGGCCACCACGGGGCCAGAAGGACAACTCTCCCCTGGTAAGTCTCCAAGCGAGTCAGGACCTGGAGCAACAGCCGAACTGGGGGAAAGAGGTATAGGAACCCCCACCTCGACCAGTTTAGCCGAAAGGCATCGACCCCGACGGCCTCGCGATCGGGGAAGGGCGCCGCAAACACAGGAAGACGCCGGGACCAGGCACACGCGAAGAGGTCCACCTCGGGGCGCCCGAGCGTATGGCAAAGCCATTGGAAGGACTCGTCGTCGACCATCCACTCCGTGGAGAGAGGAACAAAGCGAGACAGGGCGTCGGCCAAGACGTTGGACACTCCCTGTACGTGAACCGCCAGGAGAGCCAAACCTCGAGAACTCAGCAGACGAGTCACCCGAAGCGACCAACCCCCAAAGAGACAAGGACCGCATCGAACCCCTGCGGTTCAGGCAATGAACCACTGGAGAGCAGTCCGAATGCAGCCGAAGCGTCGATCCGCGGGCCACCCGAATCCTCCATAGAGCAAACCACACTGCCGAGAACTCCCGCACCGTGCTGTGAGCTCGACGGAAGGACAGATCCCAACGCCCCTGGCCGGCAAGGTGAGCACTGGTCACAAAGCCCCAGCCGAGAGACGACGCATCCGTGTATACAGCGAGTAAGGGCTTGGGTAGGCGCCAAGGAACTGAACCCCGAAAAACCCGAAGAGGAAGCAGGTGACGCAGCAGCCGACGCAAGGCCCCGGGGGTCGAACCCTGCGATCGCGAGAGAGGCGGAAGGGGTAACCCCGAAGGAACCAGAACAGCCGACGAAGCCAAACCCGACCCGGCGGGTAGACCACCATCGCAAAATTCAGGCTCCCGCACAGCCCCTCGAGCAATCACCGGGTGACCCGAGGGCCCACCAGAAACAGACAAAGGCTGGACCGCAGCTGCAGGAGAGACTCCGGAGGGAGATGCAAGGAGACGGTCCGAGAGTCCCAAACGAGACCCAGCCAAGTCCGAACCTGAGAGGGGACCAGATGGGACTTCCTCCAGTTCACCAAGAACCCGAACCCGGCGAGCTGGGAAAGAACCAAATCCATGGCTAGCAAGCAAGCTGACTGGCTGGGAGCCCAAACCAGCCAGTCGTCGAGGTAGGCCAATGCCCGAACACCTAAGAGACGCAAACGGGCTACCATGACCCGTGTAAGGCGCGTGAACACGCGAGGTGCCAGGTTCAACCCGAACGGGAGTCAACAAAAGCGGTAACTCAGACGCCCCACAACAAAACCGAGCCAGTCCCTGAACTGCGGATGAATCGATACTTGCCAATAAGCATCCCGGAGGTCCAGGGACACCATCCAAGCACCAAGCTCCAAGAGGAGCCGAACCTGAGACAGCGTAGTCATCCAAAAGGAGGGGCAATGAACCCAGGGGTTCAGACGGGTCAAGTCCAGAATGAACCGCAGGTCTGCGCAGTCCCATTTCGGGACCGGAAACAGACGGGAAACCCACCTGAGGGACGACGTCGTTTCGACGACACCCAAGCGAACCCACTCCAAGACGACCCGACTGAGTGCAGGGGAAGAAACCTGCCCTGCCAGCCCCGACCCCCCCAAGGGAGCGGAGGCCACCTAACGCCACCGCAGGCCGACAGACACGATCCGAAACGCCCACGAATTGTGGGACCAGGCGTGGGCGAACAGCGCTAGTCGCCCCTCCATCGCCCCGTCAATAGGGCAAACCGCAAAAGGGCCGGCGCCCCTTATGAGACCCAGAACCCCGCACAGAGCAAACACTGCGCCGACCAGATGAGGGAGGGTCCGAAGTAGGAGCCGAACCTGAACCTGACACCAGTGGCCTACCACAACGAGAGGAACCCCGAGCCCTGGCACGACCCTTCCGGGAAGACCCATCCCAGGACCCCCGGAAAACCAACAAGTCCGACATCGGACGACAAGCCGACGACGCAGCCTGAATAAACTGCGCCATGGCCGACACCTCAAACAGAAGAGGACAAAAAAGGCGAAGAACGCCTAAGAGCCAGAGCCCAAGCAGATTCCACGGAGGAACCCAGCACCGTCTGCCGACACGCGAGACGGGAAGCATAAAACAGGGAAGCCGCATCCCGCAAAATTGGCGTGAACAGCTTCAATAAGGCAGCCTACGAACGCGCTGCCGAGGACAAGGTGCCGGACCCCGGGACGGACCCAAGCGTTCTCACATCCTCCACGAGCCAATCCAAGGACAGCTCCAGGAGGGAAAAGAACCGCAAGGCCAAAGCCAAAAGGTCCCGGGCAGGCAAGTCCTCTGCTGTGAGCGCCGCCGAAAGGGTGGGAACCTGCACATGGAGCTGAATAACGCCCACATTGCAGGGAAGGGCAAGGGCAAACAAGCACTCATTCAGGTACTCAAGATCGCCCTCAGGAAAACCTGAAGCACCGTGGAAGCTTCACGCCACTCCAGCGTGCGGGAACGACAGAAGGAATGCCAGGCATCCAGAACAAACAAGGGGCAGTCCGCTAGCCAGGAAGACTCCGGAACCTCGTAACAGAGTCAGAAAGGGAACGAAGTCCCAAACCTGAACTCGGACAGATCCATTTCCGAGGCATAATCCGGGTCACGCAGGAGGTAAGCTGCAAAGGCTGCCCGCACCACACCAGGTTGGATGCGATACGCCGAAAACCTGTGGAAAGACGGAACCGATGTATCCGGGGGAACACTGAACCGAACCCGGGGAGGGGCCGACACCAAATACAACTCGTACGCAGAGGGAGAGAAGAAAACCCCACACCTTATAACAATAAGCCCCGCTCAGAGGGAAGAAAAACCCAGGCGGGGTCCAGCGGGGCACAAGGCCCCCAAGTCAGCCCCTCCCCAGCCTCGAGGTCCTTCACCACAGGACCCAGGGCCGAGTCCTCTCCCCAACCCCGACCCCACAAGACAAGGACGGAGCAGCTGTAGAAGCCAGAAAAAAGGGGGCTCACTGGTCAGGCCCAGAAGCTTCGGCCGGGAGACAAGACTCAAATGCCTCTGCCCCCCCCCCCCGTAAGGGGCTCTCCCCGAAGCTGCTCGAGTCTTGAGATCAAGTAACCCCTGCTCCGACTCCGAAACCCTCAGACGCTTCGAGGCCGGAAGCAGGGGGGGGGGACCAGAACGAACAGAAGGGGAAGGACTAGGAGGGTGGACTGAACCAGGATCGAAGCGACCCCCACTCCCAAGTCCAGGTCTCGAAAAGCAAAGCGAGGCAGCCCCGGGGCATCCTGGTGAGCAACCAACCAAGCGCGTGCAACAGAAGAAACCTAGATTGCAATGCACGCGCTGCCTATACCCGATAGAATCATCAGAGGATTGGGTAAATTGATTCACAAGCAAGCAGCAACACTCACAGGACTCAGGGTCGAAAGTATCACCGACCCAAACAGGTAGCGTGGCAGAGGCAAAACCAATGAGGGCCACTCTGAGAAGAGGGGACTGAGCAACCCTCAAACTCACACACAGCGAGCAGGACTCCAGGGTCACATCCATCGGACCCACGCGCCCCTAGGGGATTCCAGGGTCCTGAGCGTTTACTTTAAGAGACTTCACGCTCAGGTAGTCCCAGGCAGGGCGCTGCTAACCGGCACCCAAAACTACCAGCGAACTTCTATAGCTGTACCAGGAGCGTGACAGTGTACACTCACTGGGACCTAGCAGGGGACGCCACCGAGGAGAACCGTGGAAGGGCAAACACCCGTGGAATAGTAGGGCAGAACCCCCCACCAGGCAAAAACAAAAAGAAAAAACAAAACACGCAACGAGGACAGCGAACCCCAAGGAACAGAGCCGGCCACATGTCGGGAATACAAGCTGTGCAGCACCTGAGCCCATACCAGTGCAAACTGCCTCTTACCTGCCAGTAACAAGGGAGAACAGAACACCAAGAGCCCAACAGGCGGCCGGAACATTTATACTGATATATTATATTTATTGCACTCATACGCTGTTTATAGATATATATATTGCTCTGCTGATAGTACAACATATGTATTGTAAGACCTTGACCTACTTGAGGGGGTTGGTAAT
>WNGS01164437.1:14063046-14078938 GCA_020271785.1 Procambarus virginalis
CTTGATACACAACAATGATCAATCGATCACCCTATCAGTCCTAGAACACATACATTGTAGGTATCCAGCCTACGACCGTAACTCTGTACTTCAGTATAACTCCTTGGTACAAAAATGGCAACCTATCACTCGCCTTTCACTGCGTCTTACACGCTAAAGGCAAACACTATCAACTCCCTACAAGTTGTGTTGTTGTTGTTAAAGATTCGCTACCTGGAACAAAGTTCCAAGTAGCACGGGCTATGGTGAGCCCGTAAGAGAGTCCCTACAAGTGATCATTTAGAACTCCTCTTCCACATCTGGAAGTTCACTACCCTGATATCTTCAGGTTCTTCGGGCTTAACTACCAGGATCCTCTGCAGCCCCTTCAGGCTGCTACCATGAAGTTTCTTTGAACAACTATGGTGCTTCACTATTTCTACTAGGGTCCTCCAAAGCTCTCCTGCCTGCTACACCATGAAGTCTCCTCGAACAACTACGGTGCTTCATCACCTCTACAGAAGCACGTGACACTCCTCTTCACAGCTTCTCCTCACAGCTCGAGGTCCTCTCCTCCACTACCTTGGAGTCTTATCAACTACTCCCTCTGTGCTGGCTTCGAAGTTCTCAGCAACTTCTTCCCCAAAGACAAACCTGCAACCCATTGACACTCCAATAAAAATGTTTCCCCTTAACACATAAACAAAAATAACCACACAATATGTTTGCTTCCAACATCTCTCTGCTCTCTACGTACTGTGAGAGTGGACTCCCCCATTTTGGGCGGGTCCATGCTCCACCTCGCCCGGCGGTCCTCACTCACTCTGGGAGGGTCCTTCGCCGCCAGGAGCTGGGCTCCGTCAGTTGGCTTCAGACAGTCGGATTTATTTATTCATAAATGTTTATGTTGAAGATTTCACTATAGTTGAACATAAGGTAGATTTACCATTATTAAGTCTTCCCACAAAAATTTTTGGAGAAGTGGAAATACTTGACAAATAATCAAAATTAACACAGTCTACTCATACAGTCCATTTACCATCTATTAATACTAAGAAATACTTGTTAGGAAATTCCCCACGGGAGGGTTGCGCAGACAGATGCACAGCGGTTGTGGTGGCATCATGCTTATTTGCTTGTTTTTGATTGGGGAGCTCTGCTTGTTAGTTCGGCTTTCGGTTTGCAATTTTTGTAGATAAGTATACAAAAAAGTCCTGGTAGATGGCAGACATGGACTGCTTCCAATTACACGGGGGTGTCTATAGGCTATTGCTCCTTGTGCCTCTTTTTGAGGGGGCCAGGTTCTGGCTCTGGTCCCCGGCAGGCCTAGAACTCCATCGACTGACTGTTGCCACAGTCTAATATATGCAGATCAGCCCGGTATAGCTCCAGGGAGCCGAAGGAGCTTTCCACAGAAAAGATTTTCATATCTCCTGCTCCTCAGTCCATACCAGATGATATTTCCTTTACTATGATGTATGAATATTCTCTCTTGTATGAATCTTCATGTGTTTTATCATACACGATCTCTCTGAAAATCCTTTTAGACACACTGAACAATGATATGGTTTCTCTCCTGTATGAATCCTTATGTGAACTGTTAGATGAGATCTATGTGAAAAGTCTTTTAGACACTCTGAACAATGATACGGTTTTTCACCTGTATGACTCCTCAAGTGAACTATTAGACTTGATTTCTGTTTAAAGTCTTTTAGACAAACTGAACACTTAAATGGTTTCTCTCCTGTATGAATCCTCATGTGAACTGCTAGATCCGATTTCCGTGGAAAGGCTTTTAGACACTCTGAACAATGATACGGTTTTTCACCTGTATGACTCCTCAAGTGAACTATTAGACCTGATTTCAGTTTAAAGTCTTTTAGACAAACTGAACACTTAAATGGTTTCTCCCTTGTATGACCCCTCATGTGATAGATGAGATGCAACTTCCGTGAAAAGTCTTTTAAACACACTGAACAATGATATGGTTTCTCTCCTGTATGACTCCTCATGTGAACTGTTAATTGAGATCCATGTGAAAAGTCTTTTAGACACACTGAACAATGATATGGTTTCTCTCCTGTATGACTCCTCATGTGAACTGTTAGATTAGATCTACGTGAAAAGTCTTTTAGACACACTGAACAATGATATGGTTTCTCTCCTGTATGACTCCTCATGTGAACTGTTACATGAGATCTATGTGAAAAGTCTTTTAGACAAACTGAACACTTAAATGGTTTCTCCCTTGTATGACTCTTCATATGATCGGTGAGATGCGACTTCTTTGTAAAGTTTTTTAGACACACTGAACAATGATATGGTTTCTCTCCTGTATGACTCCTCATGTGAACTGTTAGATTAGATCTATGTGAAAAGTCTTTTAGACAAACTGAACACTTAAATGGTTTCTCCCTTGTATGACTCCTCATATGACCGATGAGATGCGACTTCTGTGTAAAGTTTTTTAGACACACTGAACAATGATATGGTTTCTCTCCTGTGTGACTCCTCATGTGAACTGTTAGTTGAGATTTATGTGAAAAGTATTTTAGACAAACTGAACACTTAAATGGTGTCTCCCCTGTATGACTCATCATGTGATAGATTAACTGTGATTTATATGAAAGCTTTTAGACACTCTGAACAATGATATGGTTTCTCATCTGTATGAATCCTCATGTGTTGTATTTGATCTGATTTACGTGAAAAGTGTTTTAGACACACCGAGCAGTGTTATGGCTTCTCTTCGGAATAAATGCTCATATTTAACTCTTGATATTTCTGATAGTAGTTTTAGACAATGAATCTTTAATATTGATTTTGTTATTTATAAATACTTGTATTGTATGCTGTTATATGAGGTATTTTGATAGTATTTCTGAACACTCAATACTAATGTTTTTCATCTGAAGACATTTTTGTACAGTTTACTTGAATGCTAAGATTTGAAAAGTTCTTGATGCAAAAAACTTATTATTATTTATCTCCTGAATAAATACTTGTTTGCTTTATAAATATTATTGAAAAGTTTAAATAACATATTTGTGATGTGTACAGTATTGATGATGTGATTTTTTATCTGCATGAATTTTATATATTAGTAAAGCAAATGTTGTTATAGATTGCTAAACATTTGGATTGTGGGACACAAAACTTATGTGCTACAATCTAACAGGAAGCACAGAGCAGCCAAATCATAAAGAGTCACCTATGCTGTCAATAGATGGCAATGAAGATCAAATAAGCTACTGTAAAAATCCCCTTCTCTTTGGCAGAAATTTAAAGCAAACAAATTGTTTGTCAAAACATAAAAGAGAATGGAAAATTTTACAATACAAAAGCCACTGGTGTTACTGATGCATAAATACTGAGAAAATATTGTGCTTATTATATTATAAAATATTCTAGCCTAAAAATATTCTGTACAATATTTCCTGTGAATTAGCAAGTGAAAAAGCTTACATAAAAATGCACTCTTCCACATGAGGCTAACAGCATAAACTTAGTGTATGCATAGCTCTGTAAACATTCCAAACAAATCCTGTGGCAAGTTAATTTTTTTTAACTTTTCATGATCTTACCATATGTCTTTTGCATCGCTTCTGAAGAAACACACATACTTTATTGCAATGAAGAATGTCTTATTATAAATACAGCCACAGCACATGGGTTAAATTCAATGAACCCTTAAGTGTAAATGTGTATATGATTTTTACAAGAATATATGTATCAAAAGTACAATTTACATTCTGTTATTTATTAGTCCGCTATTCCTTCAAGTAAGAAAACACATTCTGATCATTAGGAACACTGATATCTTATTTGGATAGCCCTCACAAATGAGTAAGTAGAGTTGATGCAAAAATTAATAGACTAATAGCCCTAACACGCACATCATAGAAATCCTTGAAAAGAGTGCTAAGAAGATCACAAAATACATGAAATCACAGCATCTGCATAACCCTAGGTCACACGGGTTTAGAACAGGGTGTTCCTACCTCTCACAATTACTAGACCACTATGACATGGCATTAGATGCCATGGAAGAAACAAAATGCTTATGTAATGTACACAGATTTCAACAAAGCTTTCGGAAATGTGACCATTGTGTTAATACACACAAAATGTGCACCAAAGGAATTACAGGCAAAGTAAGAGATGAATCTTTAACTTCCTAACAACCAGAACACAGAGTATAATAGTCAACAAAGGAAAATCTGAATCATCCACCATGAAAAACTCAGTTCCTCGATATACTGTGATTGCTCCGAAACTTTTCCTTATCTTTATATCATAGACAAGGATACAATCTATGGTACTTTATCATCCTCTGCAGATGACACTAGAATTTTTATGGGAGTTGACAATATAGATATACAGCAAATCTCCAATCCAATGTTAATAAAATCTTTCAATGGGTCACAGAAAGTAACATGATGTTTAATGAGGAAAAGTTCAAATTAGTGTACTATGGAAAAAACTTAAAACATCCCACATACAAAACACAGTCAAAACAGACTATTGAAAGAGAAGACATTACTAAAGACTACCGGTTGATCAGACCAGGGAACAGTGATCCACTTAATCTTAATCGGGTACTCAACAGGTAAGCAGCCCTAAGAGCTTCAAGAGTAAATTACATGTCCAAGATAATAATCATTATTTACTATACAGTACTGGGTACTGTGAATAGATTTTTTGTTTAAGAATTCCCTGCCAACACTTAAAATAGCACACACAGTAGAAAAGTGTGTTTAGTTTTAAAATGAAAAATAATTTATATTAAAATATTGTATATTAAATTTTAATACAGTAACAAAAACAGAAAAATTTATCTTGTTAAAATATTTAATTTACATAACCTTAATAGTTTCTCAGAAAATAAAACTATTCATATTAAAAACATATATTACACTAAAACACAATATATAATGAAATTATAAAATCAATTATATCATAGACCACATTTACCTTTACAAATACATTTCTATTTAAAAACATATTTACATTGTCACCATAATGCATGAAATGTTGGATGTACAGTGTACATTATATATCATACACTGCATGTACGGTGACTCAGATGAATGTGATATGTAATATACTATTTCCCATCAGATTTAAGTGTGCTTGCTGCAGAGTGATAAGGCAACACACATTATTTGAAGGAGCCAAATAAACATTCATTCACAGGATGTTGAGAAAATTAATGTAATAATCAGGATGTTGAAATGGGCTCAATCAAAGTCTTACCCCTGTGCATGTAGTACTTCTGACACTGTAATGAGTTTCATGATACTGCTGATGACACCATGTACACAGTATTTCTGATACATGAGCTCTAATGCCACTGGGTCTTGGCACAGCATGTGTAATTTTTCTTCTGACCTAAGGACCTGCAAAAGAAAAGATTGAATGATTATCAGGTTTTATTTAAATCTTACAGAGTGCAAATTAAATATATACAGTAGAGACTCGAGTGACGAGCGCCTCAAATAGCAAGCATTTTGGGTAACGAGCTCCCCGATTGCCGACAATTCGTCTCATTTGGCGAGCACTCGTTAGAATAATGACAACACCACATGGTGGGGTCGCGCTGCTTCTCACACGCCTCCGACGATGCAAATAAAGTATATTTATTTTGTTTAAAGATGCTAATGATGCTGGGATGTAAAAAGGGTAACTGTTGTGATGTTGCAAAGCATTGACTTTTTTGTAGAAAAAAGAAATGAAATTTAAAAAAAAAGTAAAAAAGATTCGTTTGGTGTTCGGTAGGTAGGCTGCTCTATGTTTCCTAAAAAAAAAAAAAAAACAGCGTTGAATGTAATGAAACGCCATTTTCTGGGCGAGTCCCGGAGGCTCCCCAGAGCTTTCCCAGGCTGATATGCTAATGTCAGACTTAGGCATCAGTCATGTGTTTGGAGTTCTTAGGCCTACTGGGGTCCACGGCCAGAACCGTGCCCCCTCAGAGAGGCAAGGGGAGCAATGGCCTATAGAAACCCCCGTGTGCTTGGAAGCATTCTATGTCTGCCATCGACCGGAAAAGGCACCAGAAAGGTAAGCGCCTCAAAACAAACCCCTATTCTGGTTAAAATTGCTACCAAAAGCCGAACTAGTGGATAGAACTCCCCAACAGAAAACAAGCAAACTAGTGTGACGTCACACGCCGCCGCGCCGCTGTCTGCGCAGTTTCCCCCCTCCCCGGGAGGGGGAAGGGGGAGCCCCAGACCCTCCATGCCTGCTACCCACACCTCAGTTCTTCAGGGTGGATGTCAAAAACACGAAAAAAAATGCCGACCGGAGGGAGGGAGGGATGCCGAGAGCCTCCGGGACTCACCCAGAAAATGGCGTTTCATTACATTCAACTCTGGTTTCCTGGGGGGAGCCCCATCGGCTCCCCGGAGGTAACTACCCACAGACGGAAAAAAAGAGAGACTTAACCGGGAGGCGGTCGTCGCTCACTCCTCAACTCGAAGCCAAGACAACTGGCTGCAACCGCCGAGACAAAGCAACATAGGCCCGACGGGGCCCAGGGACATTCACAAGGTAACGAGCAGCCAGGATCCTGTTCGACCGCCAAAAACCCTCGCGCCCGAATATCAGACCAAGACATATTCCAAAGACGGCAGCAAGAGCAGGGAACTTACCGACGTCATGGGCATGGGGATAGACTGCAAGCTGGCTGGACTTGATAACCCTGAGGACGACCTGGGAGACCCGAACCCGCGAACAGGGAAGAAGGGAAACCGGATCAACCCAAAGTGCGTCCCTGGACACAAAGTGGAAAAAATGCTCAAGGANGGACTTGACCCTACCGCAAAGGAGGGAGGGGTGCTGAGGGGAGTAGTCAGGTCGTTGGTGGCAATGCAGGGGGGGCTACAGGGCCTGGTCTTCCATCACAGTCCGACTCGGGGGCTTGGTCGCCCACCCCACGAGCCTGAGAAGGTACAAGGGAAACATTATCAGCCATGAAACGAGGAAAAACTTTCATTCACGAATGTGCCCCCACACCCACCATGGAGCCACAATTAGAGGCAGGACACCCAACAAGAAGATATCGCCGATCTTGCCGGGGCCCCCCCCCCAGGGGTGCGTCGTGAGTATACGCCCCACAAACGCCACCTTAAGAACTGTGAGTCCGTCGAGAGCGGGTTCAGTGACGAAAAAAGGATTGACAATAAAAGGGTCCCCTCGCTCGAAACGTGGGTACTACAGTTCTACGGGTGCAAGAGTATGCCACCTCAAACACCCGGGTGTCAAAACAAAAGAAGGTCGAAAGAATAATCAAAACAGGCAAAATGTCGACAGGAAATGACAATTTGATAAGGGAAGAGGGGGGAGAACAATGAAACACGAGGAAAAGGAAAAGGGGTCTGGCAAAATTGGTAAAGGCAGCAGCAGGAGCATAAGGCTGCACAAGAACAGAGGACTGACCCATGGAGCATCACACTCCAGCAGCTACCCACCAAGCCCCTTCACAGCAGCAACGGGCCAGACAGTGAGGGGGTAGAAACCTGGATAACAAATACCGCATTGTGTTTTTGGCCGCAATGGTGTCAACAAAAACCAGCGATGAATGTAATGAAACGCTATTTTCTGGGTGAGACCTGGAGGTTCCCATGAGCTATCCAGACTGATATGAATATATTAGACTTTGGCATCAGTCAGTGTATTTACCTATTTGTATTCACCTATTTGTGCTTGCGGGGATTGAGCTCTGCTCTTTTGGCCACCTTTCAACTGTCAATCAATCAACTGTTACTAACTACTAACTAATTTTTTTCCTGCACTTCCCCCCCCCCCCAGGAAGCAGCCCGTAGCAGCTGTCTAACTCCCAGGTACCTATTTACTGCAAGGTGAACAGATGCATCAGGGTTAAGAAAACTCTGCCCATATGTCTCCGCCGAGTGCGGGGATCGAACCTTGGTCCGTAGGTCCACGAGTCCAGAGCACTGTCCACTCGGCCACCCAGCCCCTTAGTGTGTGCTAGTGTGTATGGAGTTCTAGGCCTACCAGGGGATCACGAGCCAGAACCTAGCCCCCTTAGAGGCATGAGGAGCTATGGTCTATAGAAATGCACATTTGATTTGGAGCATTTTATATCTGCTATCAACCAGAACAGGCACCAGAAAGGAAAGCGCCTCAAAACAAACCCCTTATTCTGGTTAAAACGACGAAAATAGACAAATGAGTCGACAGAACTCCCCAAATGAAAACAAGCAAACGAGCACGACATCACACAAGTCGCCTGTCTGCGCAGCTCCCCCCTCTCCAAGAGGGGATAGGGGGAGCCCCAGACCCACTGCCCTGGCGATCCAACCACAGTTCTTAGGCTGGATGTCAAAACGTGAAAAAAATGCCGACTGGGGGTAGGGGGGGGGTGGCCAGAGAGCCTCTGGGTCTTACCCAGGAAATGGCGTTTTATTACATTCAACACTGGTTTTCTGGGGGAAAGCCCCTTCGGCTTCCCGGAGCTACATCACCAAAGACAAACTAGAGGGACTAAGTTGAGGTGCTCGCACCTCAACTCGAAATTGAGACAACTGGCTGCATCCGCCAACCCAAAGTGACGCAGGCCTGACTAGGCCCAGGAACATTCACGAGGTAGAGTGCAGCCAGGACCCTGTTCGACCGCCTAAAAACCCAATACCCGTATGTCAGCATAAGACATGTTACCAAAAATTGAGCAACAGCTGAATTGGGGAAAGCGCAGCAAACTTACAAACGTCATGGGTACGGAGATAGACTGCAGGCTGGCTGGACCAAATAACCCTGTGAACAACCTGAGACACATGCACCCTGGAACAGGGGGACAAGGGAAACCGGATCAACCCTAAGTGCATCCTAAAACACCAAGGCTGTGGCGCTCAAGTAACGGCGAAGCAACACAACCGGACACAACACATGATGCACCCCAGGCCTGACCAACCAAGCATCAACAACCCAGGGACCCCTCCAGAAAGCTAGTCTCATTCTTCACCAGAAAAGAAGGAGACCGCTGCAATCGAACAAACCTATCACTTCGACCAAAAGAGTAGAAACCCCTGCGCCACAAGAGAGCACGAAGCTCCTAGACCCGACCGACCCACAGAAGCCAATGCCAACAAGAAAAGAGCCTTAGAAACAACGCCCGACACAACTTGTGAAATGACGCAGAAGTACTGTAACCATGCAATTATCCAGGATGCGAACATCCGGAAAACGCCCTTATATGGCCAAAATCATGACCGGATAAAGTTCTCAATATCCAGCCAAAATGGCCATGGGAGCCGGATAAAAAATCAGAGCCAGTTAACTTGCTGCCGATGTTACGCTATCCAGACAGTCAGCCAGATAATCATTGAATTGTCCGGATATGAAAACCATGGGGCGGGATGTACCGTATTAATTCCGTCTGGCTGTGGCTGGGTGATGTCGGGAGGGTGAGAGGGGAGCATCGGGAGGGACCACCTGGGTATAGGAATTACCATTAGTTTAGAACAATTCATCATAGCCAAAAACAAATGAAATACTAGTAATTATGTAATAACAAATATATAGGTTCCTAAAAACACTGCACAGGCTGAAGTTTCCTTAAAAAATATTGTGAGTTTTTTCCTCCTGGCGGCCTACGTAACATGCTACAGCTATGTTATACCACAGCACTGTGGTATAACACGCTATAGCTGCGTGTTATACCACTGTGCTGTGCCATTAGTGAAAATTTTTAAAATAACTTTTTATTTTCATAGTAACTTTGAACATTCTTGGCCAAGACTGTCTGGTAGCAGCATCAATCGTTCTGGAGGTGTTAAGAGGAAGAAGGTTGTCCTAACAATTAAAGACAAGTTACTGTTATACACTTCAACCAGTGCTGCACCTTGGTGAAATATTTTTTACATAAGTTTTTTTATTTTCATAGTAACTTTGAACATTTTGGCCAAGACTATGTCTGGTAGCAGCATCAATCGTTCTGGAGGTGTTAAGACAAAGATGATTGTCCTAACAATTAAAGACAAGTTACGTGTTATACACTCAACCAGTGAGGTGTCGCAGGCAAGCCAAATGCCTTCAACAAGTGAGGCGCCACAGGCAAGCCAAGCACCTTCAACAAGGGAGGCTTCACAGGCATAGTTTGGATAATCGAGTGGAGACAGTAATATCAAGTAAGTAAGTAATTATCAAAAGAAGGCACCAAACCGGGAAGGCTATGTAGCACCATCAAATGTGCGGAATAATCACAGGGCGCTAAATATCACCAAGGATGCCAATATGAGAACAAAAATGCATAAGGTGAACGATATCAAAAGTATCCGAGTCACCAAGAATTCTATCGAGGGACAGGTGACCGCGAGGGGCGGTTGGAAAGCAAGACACACGCTCGTCCCGGAAGTCAGGACATTCAAGAAGGACATGCACGACCGTAAGAGGGACAATGCAATTAGGACAATAAGGAGCAGGGCGGCGCTCCATCAAGTGACCATGGGTTAAGCGAGTATGGCCAATACGCAACCTCGCCAGAGCAGTTTCCCATCGCCGGTTACGGTGATAGGAGGACGGCCACGAGGAAACACAACATTTAAGAGTACGGAGTTCCAGTACCAGTAACAGACGACCAAGAAGCCTGCCAACGGGTAAGGATGGAGGAATGGATAACCGGGTAAAAGTCGGAATATGGAATACCTTTACGAGAGATGGGACAAGAGCGGACAGCTTCCTTGGCGGCAGCATCCGCACACTCATTTAAAGACACGCCAATATGGCTGGGAACCCAACAAAACTCAACCGACTTAAATTTACTGTGAACAAGAAACAGCAAATGCTGGATGTCGACAACTACTGGATGAACCGGATTAAAGGACCCGAGAGTCATGAGGGCAATACGGGAGTTAACAACTACCACAAAGGAAGACTGACAAGGAGAAAGCAGGAGACGAAGAGCATAGAGAATAGCAAAAAGCTCCGCTGTAAAGATGTTAGTCTCCGGAGGTAAGCGACACATATAAGTGCGATCAGGAAAAACAACAGAGTAGCCAACACCGTCCGCAGACTTAGACTCATCGGTGAAGACAGAAACGGAGCGGGAGTGAGAAGAAAAGTGCTCAAGGAAAAGGCGTTTTAGAACCGTAGGAGGGGTAAAAGCTTTAGTGACGCGGGTCAAGGATGTACAAAACTGCGGAAGGGGGACTCTCCACGGGGGCAAAGAAGGAACAACACGAGGAGGAACATTAGAAACACGAATGGAAAGAGAATCCTGTAAGCAAGATAACCGGACAGAAAGAGGGAGGTGGTGAAGAGGAACAGGAACCGCAGGAGGGGCAAAAGTTAAAGCACGACAGAGGCGAGAGGAAGGATGTTGTAAGGACCGCGCAAGATAGCGAAGACAGTAGCGATCACGGCGGTCCTGGAGAGACAGGAAGCCAGTGTCAACATACAAGCTAAGGACGGGAGTCGAAGAAAGGCAGCAGAACTGAGGCGCTGCCCAGTATGGTGCAAAGCATCAAGACGGCGAAGAGCAGAAGGAGAAGCAGACGAGTAAGCAGGGCAACCACAATCGAGTAGGACAGGACGAGAGAGGAATGCAAAGCAAAGACAGTGCGCTATCCGCTCCCCAAGAAGTATGGGACAATACTCGACGGAGGGTATGGGCCTTAGAGCACTCAACACAGAGGTAAGAGATATGAGGAGACCAAGACAAACGAGTGTCAAGGAATAACCCCAAAAGCTTCGCAGAATCTTTGTACTCAAGGGGATGACCATAAAGTGACAAAGAGGGATGAAGAACGACCCGTTTCCGAGTAAAAGACATGGCACAAGTCTTAGAAGTAGAGAACTTGAAGCCATGATCGGTGGCCCAAGACGACACGGCATCAATCGCAAGTTGAAGCCGGCGTTGAAGGAGAGGCGAATCATCACCCTGACAGCAAAGGGTAAGATCATCAACATAGAGAGCGGAGAAGACACCTGAAGGAAGAGAGGAAAGAAGATCATTGAAGGCAACCAGAAAAAGAGTAGTGCTCAGAACACTACCCTGGGGCACACCTTCGTATTGCTGAAAAGAGGCAGAGAGAGCGGTACCAAGGCGCACCCGAAAAGAACGACGAGAGAGGAAGCTGCGGAGAAAGAGAGGGAGATGACCATGAAGGCCAAAAGAATGAAGCTGGGATAGAATATGATGTCGCCAAGTGGTGTCATAAGCCTTTTCCAGGTCAAAAAGGACGGCAACAACGGAGGTCCTCGCAGCAAAAGCAGTACGAATATAGACCTCCAAGTTCACCAGAACATCTGTCGTGCTGCGGCACTTGCGGAAACCAAATTGAGAAGGGGAGAGGAGGTGATGGTGTTCCAGGAACCACATCAGACGAACGTTAACCATACGTTCAAAGAGTTTGCAGACACAACTTGTGAGGACAATAGGGCAAAAGTCCTTAGGGGAAGTTCCCAGAGACCCTGGTTTGCGAACAGGGAGGACAATGGCATCGAGCCAGTCCTCAGGGACTGACGACGACTCCCAGATCCGATTATACAGACTCGGTAAATACTGAGACGTGCACGAAGGGAGAAGGCGAAGCATCTCATAATGAATACCATCGGAGCCCGCCGCCGTAGAACGGCAGAGGGCCAGGGCAGAAAGAAGTTCAGAGAGAGAGAAGGGATCGTTATAGGAAAGTCGAAGACGAGTGCAGAAATCTAAAGGACGAGACTCAAGGACAGGTTTGCGAAGAAGGAAGGATTGGGGAAGATGAAGACCAGAGCTAACAGAAGAAAAGTGAGAACCCAGTTCGGTAGCGACCTGCAACGGGTCTGCCACAAGAGTACCACCGAGGTGAAGGACCGGGGAAACATCGGGAACGAACTTACCCGCTATCTTGCGGATACGCTTCCAGATCTGTGGCAGGGGAGTTTCGGACGTAATTGTGGAGACATAAGAAGCCCAACATTCACGTTTAGCCATACGGATGGCCCTACGGGCCACCGCACTCGCTTTCCGAAAGAAAAGAAAAGAATCGGTCGTCTGCCGACGGCGGTGCCTCTTCCAGGCTGCACGCTTACAGCGGACAGCCCGAGCACAGTCCGCATTCCACCAGGGAACGCACTTCCGTGGATCCCGAGAGGAAGAGCGAGGAATAGAGTGGAGGGCAATACCGAAGGCAAGCTGCAGCAGCCCCGCCAACGCCACCCTTAAGAGGCGATAGTATTCAGCATTTGATGACGGTCCTGAAACAGCCACAAGAGAAAGGACAAAACAACCTGAACCGAAAGCGAAGTACAGGGATGGAGACAAAAAAAAATGGAAGGACCGCCAGGAGAACGAATACTGCCGCCGAGAAGAAGCACACAAGTGAGACACACCATCAAAGAGGACATCTGACCACCATACAGATGGTGATTGACTCTAGTCAAAAACTCCAAACGTGAAGACTTGAGAAGAAAATCGAAACAGTCTCATAACAGACTGGACCGATCTGCTGAAAGAGACGGAGTCGCAGGAAATCCTCCTGGGTTCGGACACTGTGCAAGCAGCGCCTGAAACCAAGGTTGGGCCAACCACCATGGGGGCCAGAAGGACTACTCTCCCCTGGTAAGTCTCCAAGTACGCCAAGACCTGGAGCAACAGCTGAATTGGGGAAAAGAGGTATAGGAACCCCCACCTCGACCAGTCCTGCTGAAAGGCATCGACCCCGACAGCCTCGTAGTCGGGAATGGGCACGACATATACTGGAAGATGTCTCGACCATGCCAACGTGAAGAGGTCCACACATCTGGACGCCCAAACGTCTGGCAGAGCCACTGAAAGAGTTGGCGTCAACCGTCCATTCCGTGAAGGAAATGAACCAGGACAGGCCATCATCCTGGATGTTTGACATCCCCGTATGTGAACAGCCAGGAGAGCCAAACCCTGAGAACTCAGCAGATGAGTCATTCGAAGCAACAAACCCCAAATCGCCAAGGACCGCATCGAACCCCTCGATTTAGACAATGAACCTCCGGGGAGCAGTCCGAATGGAGTCTGATCGTTGATGCGCGGGCGACCCAAACCCTCCAAAGCGCAGACTACACCGCCACGAACTCCGGCACTGTGCTGTTTGCGTGACACAAAGGCAAACTCCCGCACCGTGCTGTGGGCATGATGCAAAGACGGACTCCACCACCTCTTGCTGTCCTGGTGAGCACCGGTCACAAAGCCCCAGTAAAGAGACAACACGTCCATGAACACATTGAGCGAGGACACGGGTAGGCGCCAAGGCAATGAACCCCGAAAAACTCGAAGAGGAAGCCGGCAACACAGCAGCCGATGCAAGGCCCCGAGAAGTTGAACCAGCGATTGTGAGAGAGGCAGAAAGAACGTCCCTGAAGAAACCAGAACAGTCTATGAAGTCAAACCTGACCCAGCGGGTAGAGCAGTATCGAAAAGTTCAGGCTCCTGCACAAAACCCTCGAGCAATCGCGGGTGACCCGGGAACCCCCCTGAAACAGGTACTTGCAGGACCGCAGCCAAAGGAAGACTCCAGAGGGAGGACCAGGGAAGCAGACTGAGAGTCCCACACAAGACCCAGCTAGGTCTGAACTTGGAGGAAACCAGATGGGACTTCTGCCAGTTAACCAGTGATTTACACCAGTAGCGTCTGGTCTGTTGCCTGGGAGTTTGTGCTCTCTTGATGGGTTTTTACTTTTGTTTTTGTTTTCTTTTGCCTTTGTGGGGAGGGGTTTGCCTGGTGTGGCTTGTTGGCTTTGGACTTGCGTTTCTTTCCCAGAGCTGTCTTTGGATTGGCTTACGGAGGATGAGACGCTTGAGGCTGTTCCCGAGTCTGGTACCTTGGTCTCATCTGCTCGTGCGTCATCTGCACTTCTGAAGCTGTTTGCACCGAACCTATGGGATACGGTGTTGTTGTTTTTTGCTGTGCGTCTCATTTATCAGCAGGTTGTGCTCGCTTCCTCTTTGGAATCTGCTTGGGCCCTGGCTCTTAGATTGTCTTTGCCCTTTGTCCCCTTGCTGTTTGGGGACTCTGCAGTGGAGCAGTTTCTGCAGGCGGCGGCTTCCAGCTGTCGTCCTATGTCCGACTTGTTGGTTCTCAGGGGGGTCCCGGGGGTGGGGGGAGGGTTCTTTACGGCGAGGTCGTGCCAGGGTTCTGTTTGTCGAGGTGGGCCGCAGGTGCTAGGTTCAGGGCCGGCGCCGCTTTCGGTGCTGCCTGCGTTTGGTCGGCACCGTGATCGCTCTGTGCGCTGGTCGAGTTCTCGTAATGGGCGTAGGCCCTTTTGAAGTTCGCCCCATTGACAGGGTGATGTGGTGGAGGCTTGCTCTGTTTGCTCATGCCTGGTCTCATGATTTGTGGGCATTTTGCGTCATTTTCTGCGGCCTGCGGTTTGTTGGGTGGCCCCCTCCTTCTTCTGGGGGTTTGGGTATGAAGGGGCAGGCTGCTTCTCCTGCAATCTGTCAGGTCGTTTTGAAGTGGGTGTGCTTGAGCGTGGTCCAAACGACGACGTCCCTCAGATGGGTTTCCTGTCTGTTTCCAGTTCCCAAACAGGACTATGCGAACCTGCTGTTCATTCTGGACTTGACTCGTCTGAACCCTTGGGTTTCTTGCCCTTCCTTCCGGATGACCACGCTATCCCAGGTCTGGCATCTGTTGGAGTGGGATGCTTGGATACTGTTCTCTGGATCTCAAGGACGCATATTGGCATGTCCCTATTCATCCGTGGTTCAGGGACTGGCTCTGTTTTGTTTTGGGGCTTTACAGTTACCACTTTCATTGCCTCCCATTCGGGTTGAACCTGGCTCCTCGCGACTCTGGTTGTTGTGGCCCATCTGCATCTCTTAGGTGTTTGGATGGTGGCATACCGCGATGACTGGCTGGTCAGGGCTCCCAGTCGGTCCGCATGTCTGCTCGCCAGGGATTTGGTTCTTTCCCAGCTAGCTAAGTTCGGGTTC